>BQNB010166140.1:0-14144 GCA_026074375.1 Tanacetum coccineum | reverse complement strand
AACAATACATTCAGTGTCATTAAAAAGAACACTATTCTTTTTATCACACATTTGTAAGACACTAAAGATATTAAACTTTAATTGTCTCATAAAATACACATTTTCAAAATCTAGATTACTAGTTTTAATGGTACATTTTCTTGCGATTTTCCCTCCTTTGGGGTTCCCTCCAAAAGTAACATATCCTCCATCTATCTCTTCATAGTATGTAAGATAGGACATGCTCCCTGTCATGTGCCTTGAGCATTCACTATCTATCACTCCTTGATCCTGTAGATCTATTTGTGGATTGCCCTACACATTAGATAAAAAATCAGTTTCTTTTGGGGACCCAAGCCATCACTGACTTGGATCTGCCTTGTGAATCAACATAATCAAACTTTTTTAGGGTGATTGATGCACTGTTGTGTTTAGAAACATGGTCTAAAACTTTATGCTTTGGTTTTCAAACCCAACAAGCTGAGGCCTTAACAGCATTAAAATTATTTCCCTTAACAGCATTAACTACTGCTTTTGGCCTAGTAGTATTAAATTTTTTACCCCTAACAGTATTAACCCTTTGATTAATATTATTGTTTTTAAATGTTGTGTTCTTATGAATGGGCCTCTTAATAGTTGAATGTGTTGTTTTAGAAAGATATGACATTGGTCTAGCAGCATTCACTGTTGTTTTTGAGTGAGCAGTATTAACTTGTCTAGCAGTATTAACTTGTCTAGCAGTATTAACCAATACTGCTATTTTAGAAATATTTTGTCTAGCAGTATTAATTGATACTAAGCCAGACTTCATTAGTACTGCTCTTGGAACCATGTTCTTTTTAGCACAGGGGTGAGTCTTTTTAGCAAAGTTTTGATGATTCACCCTTTGAGCATTGTTCCAAATAGGTTTTACCATCCTTTGATTTTGAAACTATTTTTGATGGTAATTGCAATCATTCTGCAAATGATCAAAGCTTCCACACACATAACAAGCCTTATTAAACATCTCAAAATTTCTTCCTAGTTTTTGAGACATCATATTGTTCCAATTTCTTTGATTGCCTCTTGGACTGTGAGTGTATTTCATATGTTGTTAAACTTGTTTAATAGATTTCCTAGCAGTTTTTTCTTGTTGTTTAAATTTGACAAACTCTTTCTCAACAATACTAGGCCTAACTATTTTCTTTTCAATTTTAGGTTGAGACACATCCTCTTCCTCATTATTTAACACCCATTCTTTAATAATTAGGGCATCATCATTCTTCCTAACTACCTTAGGCTCTTCTTCACTAGACATAGCTTTACAGTTCTCAACTACAGGCTCATTAACAAACTCATCTAAACCAGTAAAAGACAAGTCAGGTGTTGGAGGCATGAATTTTCCTGTTAAAGGAGGTAGAACTGCATTATAATTTTCATAGCCTAAACCTTTCTTGCAATTGTCAACTATCTGACACTCTATGAGCTTGTTTAAACTTTTAGATGCATTTTCAAATTTATCTACATTAAGTTGAATGCCATCTTTTTCTTTTTGAACTATGTCAAGCTTCTTACTAAGCTTTCTAATAGTTATTTCTCCTACTTGAATTTCCCATTTTAAGCCCTTAATCTTTTCTTCATAAATAGACTCATTTGTTTTATAAAATTCAAGTCTTTCTTCCACTGACTTTAAACCTGTCTTATAACCTAGAACCATTAACTCAGATTTCTTTAAATCTTTTAATAGTTGATCATTTTGAGACTTAAGAAGTTCAACAGTTTCCAAATAAGATTTTGAACAAATAGAATCATTAGATACCTTTGAGTTAGAACTTGAAGATGAGAAAGTCATGAGTGCATAATTAGGTCCTTCTTCTGCCTGATCACTCCATTCATATCCACCAAGACCATCATATGACACCAAAGCTATGGAAGTAGATGTTTCCACAGGCACACTCCTTCTTGAGCTTTCCTTGTTCTTGTTGTCTTGATTTCTTGGAGCTCTGCACTCCCTAGCAAAATGTCCCCTCTTGTGGCAGTTGTAGCACTCCACTTTGGACTTATCAAAACTAATAGTCTTATTTCCATTAATAGTAAGCTTCCTTCCTGTATTTTTCAAAAACCTTCTGGACCTCATAGTTAACATGGCCATTTGCCATCTCAAATTCATCTCTGCAATGTCATCTGGATGAATTTGTTGCAAGTCCTCATGTACAAGTTAAGGACTATTTGGCTGACTAGCAAATAGTGCACAAATAACAACATCACTCAAGTTATCAATATTTGTAGAGTAAGCAACATTAACTTGAGTGCTAGCAGTAGAAGTTCCATGAGCAGTATTAACTTCTCCATTAATGTTACTAGTGTTGTTATTTGAAGAGGACACAAAAGCCATGTTTTGTGTGCTTGAACTTGAGCTAGACATCCCTTTAACTTCTGGTTCATACACCTTAAGGTTGTTGTAGAGATCATCTATGCTCATTGTATCTAAATCAGCTATATTCCTCCACACAACAACATGTGTGTTCCACTCAGGTGACAAACTTCTTAATAACTTTTGATTAACATCTTCTTATAAAAGCTTTTCATCCAAAAGCTCCAACTGACTCACAAGATTTTGAAGCCTATCAAAAGTTTGATCAAGCATCTCTGAGCTTGGAGCAGAGAAGTTTTCATATTGCTGCTTTAAGAGATTCCTTTGAGTCTTTTTAGTAGCAGCATTCCCACCAAATCTCTTTTCTACAGCTTCCAGCAATAACTTAGCATCCTTTATAGAGTTAAACTCTAACTAATGTTCATTGGGTATGCCCATCATTAAAGTACTTATAGCTTTCACCTCCAATCTTCTCTAAGCTTTTTCTTCAACAGTTGTAATAGGCATTGCTGTCACAACACCTTCCACAATTTGGGTTTTTGTCAAGGTTGCACCACTCTTTATGACTTCCCACAGTGCATAGTCTATCATCTGGATATATTGTTCAATCCTCATCCTCTATATCTCATACTCACCAGGTTTGAGCATAGGAACTTTGGATGCAACCACCATGTGTGCAGAATCTTGATCCATATCTTATAGCAAGATCTTGTGTATAAAAACAGATTCTTCTTATTCAAAGCTTCTCAACAAGCTCTGATACCACTTGTTGGATCCTACTTCAATAGATCGAATTCCTTATGCTTGTTTAAGGTTTAGTTATATTAGATAAATCTAACACAACTATAGTAGAAACTTTGTGTGAATGTATTAAAGATTATACGGAATCTAATCTTTAATATTAAGAAGAATTATCAATGAAACAGTAAAACAACAAATACACAATATAACAAATAAGCTCCAATATTATTAATGATAATAATAAGAATACTCTCAAAGTATTAGGGTTACAAAGACCTTGAAGCTATGATAATTCTATGAATGACTCGTATCAATCTCTATGCCCTAGAACCTCCTTTTATACACCAAGGAGTCCTAAACGGCTTACAATACTTTCCTAAGTATATCAAATCTTTTAAACAAATAAGTTATACATATCTTTTACACAAATAACTCATATAAATCACATAAGTAGTACTAACTAACTCAGCAGTACTAACTTTTTCACTAGCAGCATTAACTCCTTTAGCAGCATTAACTTTGTACTAACATTAGTAACTTTTGTACCAGCAGTAGTAACTACTTAGCAGTTTTTCTTCTAAGTCTCTGAGCAGCACTAATATGCACTAGCAGTAGTAACTTTACACTAGTAGTACTAACTGTGTACTAGCAGTAGTAAACACTTAGCATTTTTCTCTGAAGTTCTTGAGCAGCACTAACTCCAGCTAAGCAGCAGTAATACTAGCAGTATTAAAAAGGCTTTTAATCCCAACAATCCTCCCCTAAACTTGATATTTATCTCCAAAATAATCAAGTTTCTCCATTAAAAGCTCCATAATCACCAGGAGGATGCTTCTAAACACTTCATTGATTCTTAAGCTGTTTTGTGAGAAGTTTAAGAAGCTGATATGCCATTTCACTTAAATAATCAACCTGAAGCTTCTTGTTGAGCATATCTGTAATTATAGATGGTATAAGGGGATACTTCTTTTCTACCAACATATGAATGTGCACATGTTGCATCATCAATGAATGTACTCCACAAGAATCATACAACTTCCAATCTAATACTTTGTAGTTTTGTTGATTCTTCCATACTGTATCTTCTACATGTGGATCAAACATTATCTTCAAATCCCATAATAACAATAAATCCAAGTCTTCCACTGGTCTTGTTGACTTATATTTAGCTTTTAACAATTTATACAGATCTTCCAAATCTTCCCTACTAAAACTTTTAAGCGTATGACTAAAGATCATGTACATATGAGACTTTCCATCAGCTCTCACTATTTGATAATAGCTTTTCTTTCCTTCTTTGTGGATCTTCCAGTCAACAATTGTTGGAGACTTAGTAGCTAAAGGTACAACATCAATTGCAACCTATTCTTCATCTGGAATGACTTCTATTAGACTTTGAAGCTCTACTATGTCTTTATCCTCGTCCACCTTCTGCTTCTTAGTACTCTTTTGATCTAACTCTTCTCCTGCTCTCTTTGAACTACCTTCCACCAAGTTTGTTCTAAAATCCCAAACATGTTTACCCTTTTGAAAGCTTTGTCAAACAATTCTTTGATAGAATCAAAGTCTTTAGACTTCAAATCTTTGTGCTTCTAACCTTCCATGTTCTTAAGATAAGTAATCATGGTCTTCTACTGTTGACTTTTGGTTGGTGGTTTGTTCCTCTTCTCCTCTGCTCTTTTAGCTACAAAGTTTTTTCTTCTTTGCTCTAGGAGTTCTTTAAACAATGTGGCTTTTTCCTCAATTGTAAACTGCTCTTGTTTTGCAGCTTGCAGTCTTTCAGCCAACTGGTAATCGGCATCAACTTTTACTTAAATGTCATTGATAAGTGCTTAATTACACATATCTTTTACCTCTAAAAACGAGCTTAAATGACCAAAAACAGACAAAAACTGTTTATTCGTTCTTTTCATATTATATATCGTTATGGTTCATATCAACTAACTAAATCACATGTGCGGATCAAATCTTTAAAAACACATCACCACTTGAATTTATCCACATCGACATCTTTGTGTGACACTGAGCACTACAACGTAACTCCTTTAAGTGATAGTTTACCAGGTCCTCAACCAACCACCCACTTGACTTTGGAAACTAGATAAACCCACAGTCCCAATTCATAATTATTATTCGTTTCAAGCAAGTTATCATTGGAAAACCACCCAACCCCAGATTTCAAGATAGTAAATAAGTGGACTCCTTAGTGAGAACCTTTTTCAATCTCAAACAAGTGATACAAATAACTCCGTATCTAACACGAAACAAAAACACCTTTTCGAGGGGTCGGGATTGATAAAAATACATAAGATAGAACATGGTATTTAGTGAGAGAAAGTAGAGAGAGGGTGGATGAAAAAGATGTAATATTAGCTTAGAACGAGAAAGATACAAATGATTTACCAACACCTTTCATGGAGAGCCATGAAGGGTATTTATACTAGAAAGAAAAGGCATACTGCGTGATACGTAGTGTCCAAGTCTAGTCCAATTTACGCGAAAGACGCCAGCTTTACAAAATAGTAAGGCTATCAAAAGGAAAAATATAATGAACGATAACTATGATGAGTGATATGTGATGATCATTAAGTTATAAAACTGTGGAGTTTGTTAAAACTGTGGAGTTTGTTAAAATTGTGGAGTTTGTTAAAACTCCTTAGATCGTTTATAACTCGAGATTGTTTAGATCTCATCTAGGATTAACAATAACAAAGTTCATAGAATATGTATAGCGGAATTAACATAAGAACAATGTAATTGTAGCAAGGTTTTTCTTTATTATCATTCACTCCAAGCCCCAAATTCTATATGATCTATATAGAACGGTTACTCTAACTAGTAACAGGGTCAATTCGACCTTGAGGCTAAACTATCATCTAGGAGTTTACAAAGACCATACGCCTAGAACACACTTATTTAGTCGACTACATTTTTGTGTGCACACATAAAACTATGTCTATGGATCTCTTTATATAATAGAGTCCATAAGACTTACACAGGAAATCTATTTGAATTAGGAAACTAATAAATCAGCATTAATCTTCAACATTAATGTTTGACTAATCTTTATCTTCAACATTAATCTTGATCTTTTTCCTTCTTTAGCATATCTTGTAGAATCCTCCATCTTTTGTAGAATTCCATAATGTCAAATTAGTCCCTCTTGTTTCATTCTTTTGTTCTTTTGTCTCATCAAATCTATAATTCCTAACAAGTACTAAAAATATCCTTAGCAGTACCTTTAGCAGTTCTTTCAGCACGACCTTTAGCAGTACCAACTTTTGAGCTTCTTCTTTTCTTGTAGGTCTTAAGCTTTTTAGTAGATGCTTCTGCAAGAATTTTTGCTGCACTAAGAAGACTTACATCAGCTTCAAAAGAACTTGAACTTTGATTTTGACCTGATTGAGCTTTTGAAGGAGTCAATTCTTGCTACAGTATAGTCTCAAAATGGTACTCCACTTCTTGTTCCTCTTCCTGTACTCCTTTAACTTCTTGTTCTTCTATCCTCCCCTGTTTGGAAGGAGCCTCTAAAACCAAAATCTCTCTTCATCTAAAAGGACAATCCTTGACTGTTGCCTTACCCTGGTAGACTTCAGCTTGTCTTCCAAACTCTTAACCTTCTTGACCAGCTTGGTAAGTGCCTTTCCATACACCTGCTTTATCTTAGTAAGCTCAGTCTCTAGAGTAGTAACTCTTTCAACTAGCTTGGTATACAAATTCATCAATTCATTCAGTTTCATGCTGCCCTCAGCAATTCCAGGTGTGTTACCTCCTGGGAGAGGTGAATCATAGGGCATGGTGGATGTTATGTCATGAAGTTGTGGTTCAGTGGAAGGTAGGGATGTAGGAGAAGTAGGTTTAGATGTAGGTTATTGAGTAGAATATGCTGGTGAGGATATGGAATGTGATGCAGTGGGTTGTGATGTAGTAGGTTGAGAAGTATGTGGTGAAATAATGGGTGTGTGATGGGACTCAACAGAGAGTGTTGGTCCTTCACCCTAACCTTGTTGGTCATGAAGCAACATAGTATCAAAGAGAGGTACATGGACCCCTGTAAAACCAATTTTCATGTTGCTAAAAAGTTTGTTTGTCAAAGTAGGAGCAACATAAACTGCCTGATGTTCATTAAGAAATCGTTTCTGTTTATTCAAAAAGATTTGTATAAACCGTGGATACATCAAAAATTTGGTTTTACTATCCACATTTTTCACCATACCATCAAGCCCGGAAAAGCAAAGGAAGTTGTTTATTCAAATTCAAAGATCATTCAAGTCATCAAGACATACTGGGAACTGGGCCATGAACACAAGTTTATCACAGAGATAGTTGCAAGAAGGGCTAATTAGTGCATAGTGTCAATTACTGAGCCAGATTTCAAGAATCTCAATAAGAATGATATTGAGGATATGTATTTGCTAATCATGAATGGCAAGGTACCTGATTATGCAGAGACATGGTTGCTATGGTCTTTATCAGTGTTCATCAGAAGTTCAGTGATATGGGAAAGAGTGCATGACTTCCAGCTTGGAGTGGAAAGCTATCAACAAAAGGTTAATCTTACTGCACCAACAATATCTTTCCTAGGAATCGAAAAGCATAAGATGTTCTCTATCATACATGAGCCAGTATATGGAATCAAATACAAGAATAGCAAGAAAGAAAAGAGGGTGATGAGGTATTCAGAAGTACATAAGTTTTGTGATGCAACACTTAACAGGGTGCTAAAAGGGTTAAAGAGATACAACAACGATGTAAAGTATGGCTATATTCAAAGAGAGCTCACCAAAGAAGATGTTGAGTATCTACAACTCTTTGAAGAAGAGATTGATGAAAGGTTGAAACATCGCAACCAGATGAGACGTTGGGAGATGTATGTGAATAAAAGACCACTTGGACTACGGAGGGAACACCCAGAATAATCGACCCTTAGGGGGAGATTGTTAGGATCATAGAAAGTGTCGATTAAGTGGTTTATTTATATTTAGTCATTAGTCTTTATTTTGTTTAGAATAAAGTAGTTTGTAATAAGATTTATTATGCTAAAAGTGAGAAATAGCATAATTACCAAAGTTTATGGACTAATAGTGTAAAGATTAGGAAATAAAGGAAGGGAAGTCTCCTTCCCTCTCCTATAAATACCTCTTTAATCTCATCATTAGAGGGTGGTAAGCTTGTAACTAACTTTCCCATTTCCCTCCATTTTATATCATTTGAAAATTTGAAAACTTGTCTTTCCCTCTCATTCTCTTTAGTCTATATCGATCGAAAGTGTGATTCAAGATTAACGAGACCTCACAAGAATGCATAAGAATGTTAAGCTGTTTATAAGAGAGTGTGATACTTGTCAAAGGTAAAAACCAGACTTGGCAGCTTACCCTGGCCTCTTACAACCCTTACCAATTACAGAGAAGATTTGGAGTTCCATTTCAATGGATTTCATTAAAGGATTACCTTCTTCACAAGGTAAAACTGTTATCATGGTCATAGTTGACAGACTTAGCAAATATGCACACTTTATAGCCCTGCAACATCCCTTTACTGCTAGTACCATTGCTCAAGTGTTCTTGGACAATGTGTACAAGTTACATGGCCTACTAGATTCTATCATAAGTGACATAGATAAGGTGTTTGTAAGTCATTTTTGGCCGTCTTTATTCAAGGTCTTAAAAGTTCAGCTTAAACTATCTACTGCATGCTACCCATTAACAGATGGCCAAACAGAGGTGGTTAACAAGTGCTTAGAATGTTTTTTAGGGATATGTGAAAGTGTGTCTCGATTATTATTAATATCAAAACTATATATACATAAGTTTGGATTATTCTAGAAGTGGGCTAAAGCCCATTACAAATATGACATAATATAACGGGCTAACAGTACTCTGTATAAGTTTGACAATATTTGAAATGAATCAACTATTTGATCAAGAGACAAAAGAGGTAGTAAGTATAAGATAGCAATGTGGAACTTTATATAAACAAAAACTATCCATTTTAGAAATGTGCATCTTGTTGTGTTAAATGTGCACAAACATTATACGGAATTTTCCACACTTGAATTAAAAGAGTAAGACAATAATAGGCTTAAAAGAATGTGAACCAACACACACTATTCAAGCATTCATCCCTCAAAACATTCACATGGCCTGCTGTTTCAAAAGATTCAAGTACATAATGATCTAGATATCTAAGTCTTTTTAGGTAAATGAATGTGCTTCCAGGTAATAGCAAAGTAAAAGACTACTAAAATGTAGCTACACCTTCGAGACCTCTCCCCACTCAATTGATGCAGCGTGATCTTCTTGACACGAGTTGACACTAGGACGCTGCGAGTTGGAGCCCATTCAACTTGGTAGACTTTTCCACCATGGTCCGGCTTCTCACAACTTAACGGGACTTGTTTCTCTTGGTATTTGATGTCGAATACTTTCACCTCTTTTACACCAGATCCCACTGTTAAGAGAAGCCCACTCGGGGACCAAGGGCGACAAGGGTTGTGTTTTTTGTATTACGACTCTTCCCATCCAAAAACAGCAAATTCTCCACCTTTACAACGCGTGTCCCATAGCTTAAGTTGCCTTCCACCCACACTAAGAAAAAAAATTGCATTCATTATAAAGTCTCTGATTAATGACAGATTAGCTATCTAGAAAAAACTAATCACCTGGTTTAAACGCATAATAGATTAGGTTCGACGGGGTTTGCAGCAACTCCAACGCATTGTGCGTCAACCATGTCTCCATCAATTACCGTTTCTGTCTCAAGATCAAACACAACCATGCGCATATCCTTTCCCACCCAAATGACTTTAAACAACTCAAAGTGACCGCAAATTATGTGCTTTATACATAGCAGTGATTTTCCATTTGGCATCAACCATCCCCCAAGACACAATCTTGTGGCCCAATGCACCACTAGTCATAAAAATGAGATTTTCATTGTTTCGCCACAACATAAATGCTATCTGTGATAACTCTATCTCATGAGGGGTCTCTTTAATCTCTGCAACTCTTTCCATGTTGTAGTTGGGCAACATGGAAAGAGTTGCATAGATTGAGGGGACCCCGCATGAGATAGGGTTATCACAGATAACATTTATGCCGTGGCCAAACAATAGAAATCTATTTTGATGACTAGTGGTGCATTGGGCCACGAGATTGTGTGTTTGGGGATGTTTGATTACAACTCACGGCAATGTATAAAGCTCATACAAGTTTAGTGACCGGTATTTGCGGTCACTTTGAGTCGTTTAAAGTCGTTTCAGTGGGAAGGGATATGCGCATTGTTGTGTTTGATCTTGAGAAAGAAACGGTAGTTAATGGAGACATGGTTGACGCACAATGCATTCCGTCGGCTCTAATCTTTTATGCGTTCAAACCAGGTGATTACTTTTTTTTTAATAAATCTAGTATGTCATTAATCAGTGACTTTATAATGAATGCAAAACTTTTTTTTTCTTAGTGTCGATGGAAGACGCTATGGGACATACGGTATAAAGAGGGAGAAATTGTTGTTTTTGGATGAGAAAAGAGTCGTAATGCACGAAACACAGCCCTTGTCGCCACTGGGGCTTCTCTTAATAACGGGTAGAAGAGTGTTGAAGGTATTTAACATTAGATACCAAGAGGAACAAGAACTGTTAAGCCGTGAGAAGCCGGACCATGGAGGAAAAGTCGCTTGGGATCCAACTCGCATGGTCTTAGTGTGAACCGGTGACAAGAAAATCAGGCTCCATCGATTATCGATTGAGTGATATGTACACGGATCAAATTGATCCGCACACATAAAAATAAGATGCATTTACCATTATACCCTCAATAGTCTTAATTTGATTCTAATCAAATATACCATGTCTTCAAAACCTCTCCCGTCATTATAAGTGTCATCATTTCCACTTGACATGATTTTACATGGGAAACAAAATGAGTTTTAATAGTTTAATGACTTCCTGAATTCTAACTTCATTTGTTGAAATGTTCTCATATGGGTTTGTGGCTTATTTAAAATCCGTCCATATACAAGCTAGTAAAATGGTTGTGATGACAAGTCGTGGCCGGCCATTGAATGTTTATGATAACAAAAGCGTACGATACTACTTAGAGTGGTAATCTGATATAACGAATTATAACCAGCAATGACACATCTCAATCTACTATAAAGTGTATTGGCGATAAACTTGATCGGCGCCATTAAGTTTTAAGGCCCTTTTAACTATCTAATGTAAATTAAGGCATCAAAGATTTGTGTTTAATTTAAGGCTACGGTATATCAACAATTACCTACAGTAAGGTACACAATATTTTATGTATATATTTCCCCCCCCCCCCTCCCCCCCCACCCCCCCCCCCCCCCACCCATCCCCCCCCCCCCACCCCCCCCCCCCCCCCTAATCATCATACAATAATAAAAAAGAACAACGAAGATGGGTTGAACCCTTTAGTAATTCTGATATATAAACTGAAAAGGTTGAATTGTGATTACAGGATCCTATTCTATTTATAATGAATGATACGGTGTGATGATGAAGAGACACACCGGTTCTACAAAAGTAAAAGTATGTGACAACCTAAATAACGTGGTTATTCCTAATTGTTTCTACTGTGGGTTTCGGGTCTTTGTGGCCCAAAGTTTAGAAAGTTTGCAGGACTTTCTTTTTTTCTCTGTATTGGCGTGTGTCTAAAGACATTAAGTGTCACACACTCTCTCATATTTGCGGTCCCCACTCCCTTCCGCGCGTTTATGTAGTCGTTTCAGTGGGGAAGGGATATGGCATTGTTGTGTTTGATTTGAGAGAAGAAAAGGGCTAATTGATGGAGACATGGTTCTCGCGCTCACACAATGGCGTTCCGTCGGCTCTAATTTTTATGCGTTCAAAACCAGGTGATACTTTTTTTTTTAATAAATTCTAGTATGTATTAAATCACTTGATTTATAATGAATGATAAACTTTTTTTTTCTTAGTGACCCCTCATTCTCCCACATTTCCCAACTTAATCAACCCTCTTTCTTACCATTAATAATTATTCATAACCCCCACCCCCCCCCCTCTACTACCATCTCCCACCCCCTCCTATACCTCCCCCATTTTAAACACCAACCCCATTTACTACTCTTATAAATCCTTCCCTAAACCACACTTAGATCCCCCCCTCTGCCCCATCCACTGTTTCTCCTCGTGAGGCAAAGCCCGCCCCCCGACCATGGAGGGACAACGCTCGCTTGCCCGGCATCCCCCACAATCCGCATTGTCTTAGTGTGATACCGGTGACAAGAAAATAGGTCGCACACGTCGATTTAGCAGATTGAGTGATCTGTCTCACACGGATCACAAATTGATCCGCACCACATAAAAATAAGATGCATTTACCATTATACCCTCAATAGTCTTAATTTGATTCTAATCAAATATACCATGTCTTCAAAACCTCTCCCGTCATTATAAGTGTCATCATTTCCACTTGACATGATTTTACATGGGAAACAAAATGAGTTTTAATAGTTTAATGACTTCCTGAATTCTAACTTCATTTGTTGAAATGTTCTCATATGGGTTTGTGGCTTATAGAGATAGATAATCCGCAGCCACTATACAAAGTAGTAAAATGGTTGTGATGACAAGTCGTGGCCGGCCATTGAATGTTTATGGATTTACAAAAAGCATATTTACGATACTACTTGAGTGGGTTATTTTAAAAATCTGATTATAACGAACTGTATAACCAGCCCCCCCCCCCCCACCCATGATACTCCCTCAATCTACTATAAAGTGTATTGGCGATAAACTTGATCGGCGCCATTAAGTTTTAAGGCCCTTTTAACTATCTAATGTAAATTAAGGCATCAAAGATTTGTGTTTAATTTAAGGCTACGGTATATCAACAATTACCTACAGTAAGGTACACAATATTTACATGATCTTCTTATGCTTATGACTAATAGTAATGATATATTTGTTCAATCTTCTGTTTTTTATTTTGCATGTGCATTGCATTTCGTAGGTATGTAATTATTTTACGCCTACTTAGTTGTATATTAGCTTATTGTTGGTTTTGCTAGTTGGAACTATTATCATGTGTTTTCCCTAGTACTGTGTTTATTTTGTTAGCTTGGTTTTTTAGACCTATTTCCAATATATGATTGTCCGTTTTGTGTACTTTTGAGTCCAATTTAGATTCATGATGGTTGTTAGTGTTATGTGGGTTTTCATTAACTAGCAGGGTACCTACGCGATGTGACGGCGGATACCCTGTAATCAAAAGTTTTGGCAAACAATAATTTTTTATTACATGTTTTTCGTGATAACGACTTTACACATGACAAAAAAATTAGGGAATAACTTTATCGAACACCATTTATATTAAAATGTCAAGTACATGTGCGTCAACATGTAACGACGATACGAAAACGGTAGTAAGTAGTATTGCGATTTATAATAATTAGCAGTGAGTGAGAGGTATTTGTAATGAAAACGGTAACGAGCAATAAAGTGGACCAAATTCTCAGCTCATATCTTATTTATTGATTCACAAATTCATCCTACGAATAATGCATGACACCTCTAATTTGTCATCTTTTTACAAATTCATCATACGCAACTTTTATCTATTTTTCCTTTTTTTCTTATTTGACAAATTCATCACAATCCTGCTCCATATTTCAATAACGTTACACGAAACACTTAATCACAATATCTCAATTATAACTATATACCGCTATAAAATTCCGTCGCTATACACGGGTACACGTCTAGTTTATGTAACTTGCAAAAACTTGAATAGAGTAGCAGTTTGTGAATTATATCTTTCAAAAAATTGACTTAAATGAAAAAGTTTGTGAATAATATATTTGAAAATTAAAAAAACAGGTTTTTGCATTTTTAGTTTTTAATTTCGATAATGATATCATTGTCGAAACGGCGAATTAAAAAATTCACTTATGCAAACAACACTTTAATATTAATAGTGAGATGATCATAATGACAACATTTAATTCAAGTTTTGTAACCGACGTGCTATATTAACTTGTACAATGTGCATAAAAATGTATATTAGTGGTATCGTATAAATACGTACTA
>BQNB010166138.1:1356-14144 GCA_026074375.1 Tanacetum coccineum | reverse complement strand
CTAAACTACAATTTAAGTGTTTGTCTTTTATAAGCCGAAATGTTTCAAAATAAGCTACAAAAAGCAAGCTTATAAAATATAAGCCCAAAACCAAAGAAGGCATAAGCTAACAAACACCCCTTAAATAGTTAGATGATCACATTTATTGATGCTATAGCAGGTACTAAGTAACTAATTAGTTCATTTAGGGGTCTAAATGAGCCGAGCTGCTCGTGAGCTACTTGAGCTCGTCTCGCTAAAATCTTGATTGGAGCTCGAGCTTAATTTGAGGCTCATTTGATAAACCAGCTGGAATCTGGCTAGGTTAAGCTCGCGAGCCCTTTGGTTTAAAATTGCGCGCATCCTTGTTGCGAGCTGCGATGTCTAAAACGCAACATGATTTTTTATGCAAAGTTGTTCCAGGCTGGACCTGATGCTATCCATCACTGCGCTATAGTGTGATGCTCACATTGAACGCAATGGACACAGTTTATACGTTGGCCTTAATAAACTACTTGATGAAAGATTTAGAGAAAGATGATTAGTTTCAATGTTTTTTACTTCAAAGATAGTTACTTTTATTATTGGCAATTGACTTTCTACATTGTAGATACTAATATGTAAGTGACTTATTCGATGTTTAAAATACTACAAGTATCAATATATAAGTACTTATTAGATCTTTAAGCATCGACTAGTAGAATAATTTATTTGGTCTTTGGGAATTTGGTCTTTGGGACTCTGAGCGAAACGGATCGCAACACGCAGTCTAAATCCAAGCACGAGCCTTAACAACCTCTCTCTCTCTCTCTCTCTCTCTCTCTCTCTCTCTCTCTCTATATATATATATATATATATATATATATCATATGTCTTTTACATTTTGGCTTTTAGAAAACTATAAAACTAAATTTAGTTCATAAAGAAGCTGAGCTCGAGCTTCTCTAATGTTAAACAAGCCGAGGTCTAGTATTGCCAAGCACGACTTGGCTCGTTTACACCCTTACTATTTATACGACTATTCATCTGGATAAGTTTTGCTATGCTAAAGAGACTGTAAACTAATTACTGGCAACACTAAACACAATATTTAGGTAATTTAATTGAAAACGCAATGCCAAACATGATTCTGCTTGAATGTTTTTTAATGTTTCTATTGTTATAAGCTACTGATCATAAATTTGAATGAGTAATGATTCTGTTTGTGTTTCACTCGTTGGATATATAGCGAGTGAAAGATGGAGTCACAGATCAAGCACGCAGTTGTTGTGAAAGTGATGGGAAGAACTGGATCAAGGGGTCAGGTTACACAAGTGAGAGTGAAGTTTCTTGATGACCAGAACCGTTTTATCATGAGAAATGTAAAGGGACCAGTTAGAGAGGGTGATGTTCTTACTTTGCTCGAGTCAGAGAGGGAAGCCAGGAGGTTGCGTTGATTTCACGAATTTCTAATTCACAAAACTTTAGGTTCTCTTTTAATATGTTTTGTTGTTGCATTTGAGGCTTGTTAAATGTTAAAAATGGTGATGGTATAATATGTTGTAAGTTTCATCTCAGTTCAGTAGTTCTTATGTCGTTGCACTTTGAATAGATAATTGAATATCTCGTTTTGGTTTCTCTTTTGTTTTCAGCTTTTGTTATCTGCATTCTGCAAAGCTTTACACTTTAGTAATTTAAAGTTCCTATAAATGTATGAAAACTTGTTATGGTCACCAAAAACTAATCCTAAGTCCGCATAATTATATGTTCTGTTTGCGTTTCGTTTAATATTTTGAAATTTTGATAAGAACTCAGGTTGAAACTTTGTAAGCCCAATTGTGGCTTGCTATTGCTATATGTCTCAATTTTTGTACTTTGAGGTCGACTTGCTGATCAAACTACAGCTCTAGCATTGAAATTTGTAAAATTTCGAGCATAGTGTTGCTTTGCGTTTGGTTTTCTTTCAATTTTTTCCCCTCTGCAATCGTGTCTCATCTTCAAGCAAACAGTTTGATCAACTTAACAAACAAGGTGACGTGTAAAAGAACATGTTTTCATTTGTTGCATAACTTGTACGAATCAGTTGTGGCACCCTAGATCGTAGAGATATGCTATTCTCCTAGCTAAATCTGTAATTAATAACGAGTTCTTAATGCGATGCTACTTAGAATTGATTTTATTTCAACCCATTCGAATACATATTAAACAGTAATCCAATCAGCCAAAGTATCTGATGACACAAACTAAAAACCTTTATTATATCATCCACTTCAAAATTACAATACCATGTATAACAGAGATTCAAATCTCACATGAAAGCTTTCATACGCGGCCTTATAACAGACTGCGCTCCATCAACAAATATTGTGGTTCCAGTCATGTAGCGTGAGTCGTCACTTACCAAGTAGATGACGGTTGAAGCCAGGTCAGTCTTGGGGTCTAACCATCTGTTTAGTGGGGCTGCGTCCTTGACCATCTTTTGTGCCCTGTCCTTCCCCACTGATACCGGAAATTCATCATCTATATGCAGTCCACGGGCAATCGCGTTAACCCTGATTTGGTGCTTACCTATATCCATAGCTGATGTCTGATCACAGAAGACATGTGATATTAGAAATAACAAAGTGGAGTAGTCAATCATAAGAACGATCATGATCAGGAAATAACCATATATGATCATAATGACGTGATTATAGAGCTGCCTATAAATGATCATAACAATCATGAATCAAGGATAACTGTGATCAATGGGCAACGGGTCACGGCTACCATGCATAGTCATAAAAACTTCAGTAAAATATATGCATTCGATTATAAATTCTAGATTAGACCATTGGATATTCGACTTGTCTACTTATGCATGGTTCGATTTAGATATTTAACGCGGTAGCTATTACTATAATAAAAATGGGTAAGAAAATTGAGTGGTCTTATCCAACTTGACGCTTGCAAACAATTTTGTTAAAAAATATTTAGGGGGTGTTTGTTTCGGCTTATAAAGCCCTAATTTTTCGGCTTATTTTGAGACTTGTGGGCTTATATAAGTTTATTATGATATGATAAACTTATATAAGCCCATAAGTCTCAAAATAAGCCAGAAAATTGGGGCTTATGAAATATAAGCCGAAATCAAAATAAACTTATATAAGCCCATAAGTCTCAAAATAAGCCAAAAAATTGGGGCTTATGAAATATAAGCCGAAATCATATTTGATTTGGGCTTATATTTCATAAGTCCCAATTTTCTGGCTTATTTTGAGACTTGGGGGCTTATATAAGTTTATTATGATATAATAAACTTACATAACCCCTCAGTCTCAAAATTAAAGTAGCAACTCGTTTACAACTAGGCCGTTTGGACCCATTACCAAACTTGCCTATTTTACTGCCTCTTGCATAAAAAGACAACACAAATTCTTTTCTGGACCTGATATTCAGGAGTCAACCACGTCATTGACGCTTATTCCTCACTGACCCAGATGTATTCCTCAATTTACATATACCCTTTCCTAGTATATTCCCCATTTTCCAACTCCCAACTTCATGTCTATTCGTGACAAGTGAAAGGGGCCAGAAAATGAGATGTAAAATGGTCGTCCTCTATGATACGTTTAAAGTTTTGCAAATTGATCAAATGGAAACGAAAATCCATTTTACTTACCCTGACTAACTGATGAATCCCACCCAAAGTTGCACCATATGCAGTTGCACCTGGATATATCCCTCTTTCGGCACCAATTATAGAGGTCATAAACACAATAGATCCTCCTGTTTTGTTATCCCTCATTCTCTTCGCAACAGCTTTCAGCAAATACCAAGGAGCCATAAAGTTTATTCTAACCGTCTTTTTGAACTCAGCTTCAGAAATTTGCAGTGAATCTTGATTCTTTCCTGTTGTATGTAAACAAATGAATTAACACTGCTATATGTAGTGTAAATGAACTTCAAAAGATTTTTAAAAGTAGCACTTTATCCTATAAGCAATTTTCAATCGAGTCATTTTAAACAAGATGAAATAAGCAAGAAGAAGCAGTTTTCAATCGAGTACTTCAGATTGCTTATCTGCTTCAGCATAATGCTATAAGAAGACAAGCCCCTTTAACCATTTACAAAATGCAGCAATCCAAACACCATCAGGTTTGTGGTTAATAAGCTATTGTAATAACTAATAATCAAATTTACTAAATCTAGTATGGAGTATACAATTACAAAGGGGGTGTATGTTTAAGCTTATGAGTTTCTTTGGCTCGGCTTATATTTTATACACCCATTTTTTCTTGGCTTATTTTCCAAATTTGTTAAAACTTATATATGGGCTTGTCAACTTATATGATTTCGGATTATGCTTCATAAACTCCCATGTTTTAGGATTATTTTCTGCTTATTTTCCCGTTTATGAACTTATTTTTCATCTTTGGGTCATAAGCTCATAAGCCGCAAAATATATGCTGATAAAATATAAAAGCCGATATCATGTAAACTGAGGGTATGTTTGACGCAAGTAGCTTAGCAACAAGCTGTAGATGGAGAGCGGGATTATTTTTATAAGCTACATAAAGTACCAAGTACCATTTTATTTTAAGAGATTACGATAGATTATTTTTTTAAAAATCTCTAATAAGTTTTGTACGTCAAACAAAGCTTGAGTAGCCATATATTAGCTTAAACAAACACCCCCATAGATCATAAGTTTATTTGTAGGCTTATGAGGTTATTTGATTTCGGCTTATATTCATATGCTCAAATTTTACGGCTCATTTTGAGAATTTATATAAGCTTCATAATAAACTTAAATAAGTCTGTAAGTCTCAAAATAAGACGGGAAATTTAGGCTTACGAAATTTAAGCCGAAATAAAATAGCCTTATAAGCCCACATATATAAGCTTATATAAACACCCCAACAATCAGCTTAAAAAGAAGAACCCCAAAAGCAAAAAATGAAAATTAAAGAAGTACCTTCATAAGTACAACAATTAACAAAAGCATCAATTTTGCCCAAAACATTCCAGCTTTTCTCAACAACTTGATCAAAAACCACTTCTCTCTCATCTTCCATATCTAATCCAACCGTCTCAATCTTCACTTCCTTCAATTCGTTGCTAATCCAATTAGCGACACTTTTTATTACCTCCACGTCACCAACCAAGACCAACCTTAACAAAAACAAAAACAAAAACATCAAACACAACTAACTAAAAAATATATATTTATTAAAAAAACAAAAGCTAAAGGTACCTGCATCCGCGTTGAGCTAGAGTATAAGCGACGTTTCTAGAAACTGCGTCGCCGTTGACTGTCAGTAAAACCTTCTTTGTAGTCATTGGAAATGAAGATTAGTTTGATCTACTGATCGGGATTTATGTGAATTAGCGACGAATTTAGTTAAGTGGTTGAATCAAGAGAATGAGCGATGCAAATTGCTTTTTATAGACTTTTTTTATATTTGACTGGATTGACTTGTTTAGACTTTTTCTATTTGTGTGGTTTTTTCATTTTTTAATTGATTTTAACTTGTATTCATATTTGATTAAATTGTGTTTTTAACTTTTATTCATCTTTGTGAACAGGATAATATATTAATGTATATGATTAGTCGATTGAAAAAAATATTTAATTTTCATTTGGCAAAACTAGCCGGGTACCCGCGCAATGCGGCGGCAGGTACCCTGTGACTATATTTTGCGACGAGTAAATGTTATCCGGCTAAGTGTTTTTCTAATGAAAAAATAAAGAATCTCTGCAGTAAGTATCAGTAAGAGTTGAAGAATAAAAGTGAGGGTATATTGAGAGACTATTTTTGATGTAACAAAAAATATTTGTATGTAGAGATATGAAATGGTTTGTGTTATGGATGCGGTTACACATTTTTAATAATCATTATTGATAGTAATGATTTTAAGCGGTTACGCGTTTTTAATAATTATTGAAGACCGTTACAATGATGGTTTAAGCGGTTATACGTTTTTAATGATATTACTTATTTTTTTTTAAGATTTGAAAATGATAAACTTGGACAAATTCAATAATTATTTTTAACAGTGAACAATCACTACATAATAAAAAAGAAAATTACTGTAGAATGTAAGTAGTAGTTAAGTAAATTGAACAATTTCAAACACCCCAATAATCACAAATCAAATATTAAAATTCTAACAATTCGACAAAATAAAACCCCAAACGGGTTATCATCATCATTATCGATCATCAATTCAAAACTACAATCACCAAATCACTAACATAACATGATAAAAAAACTAATTAAAAATCTCAACCACTTCATCAAAAGTTAACAGATTTAGGATCACGGATGCTTTGCAGATCAATTATTAATTCATAAACTCTATCCCTAAAAAAATCCAAATCCATCAAACCTTAGCATTTGACATCAACGATGTAAGCCCTCAACATTTTTTGAAATCATCCTTGCAAAACTGCTGTTGCCCATATTGTTCCTACACACATGAAATTTTCAATAAGTACCATTGTCTACAACGTTAGTTATAAAAGAAGATGATATATATATATATATATATATATATATACATATATACACTATATATATATATACTATATATAACTAACTAATGCTAGTAAGCTTGTGCTCTGAGACCCAAGATTGTAAGCCTTCCATTTTTAGATGTTTGAGAAATTGTTGTTTAGAAAGATGTTGTTTTGAGGATGAAATGAAAATGTCAAGTGATTCTGGTATATATAGGGTACTGCATGGGGGTATATACATGGTGATGATGTTTAAATGGGCCGTTACAAGCAATGGGATGTTACAACTTACAGTTATACAAAATTAAATGGACCGTTACAAGCAATGGGATGTTACAATTTACAAGTATAATTATTTAATTGGCCGTTAAAAGACTGGGCAGTTACAAATTACACATTCTACGAACTTAAATCCTTTAAATGTTAGAAGTGTAAACGTAAAAGCTATTGAAAAACGACTTTGACCATGCGTTGGAACAATATTTTCTCAGATTTTTAAGCATTCCTTTTATAGTAATATTTTTTACTTAAAATTTTAAGTATTTCTAATTTTAGAATTTATGCTAAAAGACTTTATGTGAAAGTTGTATACTATACTTATATTTTTTTATTTTATTTATTTTATATATATAGACAAACGTAAGGTCTAATTTTTTGAGTAGGAAAGGAAGGATCCTAGCCCTCCAATAACTTTTCTTTTTTACGATCTAAGCTTTAGATTAGATTAAATTTTATAATATGTTTTACACTTAAAAAAGCGCGGAGGGTCTTTTTGTATTTCCACTAAAAAACCATAGGGGTCTTTTGATATTCATCATTTTGTTATCTTACCACCCAAAACTAACTAGACTTTTCTCTCCCCTCTTCTCATCTAATTAAACACACACGAACATACCTAATCTCAGGTGGTTATCCGCCATTGAAGCACCTTCGAAATGTGCCCGATCATGCTCTAAAAAAAGGTTATTATGTCAAAATTGATCGGCATCCACTATTTCAATTTGAAGGTTATTAGGTCAAAATGTGATCCGTCATGAAGGTTAACATCTAACATCTTATCAATCAGGATGTTTTGTATTCGATGTTAATTTTTAGAATTATTATCGTTTTTCCAGTAAGACACTGCTATAGATCTCTTATGAGATTAATGTGTGCTTTATCGTAGTTGTTGCGTGAAATGTATAGTTTTTCTTTAGATGTGAATATAGATTTAGATGAATGTGTGAATGTACCTTAGATGGTGGTTTGTTAATGCACATCACGTGTTTGATGAAATGTATAGCTTTTATTGGGATGTGAATATATATCTAGATGAATGTGTCTTTAATTTCCTTATTATGTATTTGAACTTATTATGTCAGATGTGAAATTATAGATTAGGAATTAGGTCTTGATTGTTATAAGAGACTTAATCAGTTTGCGTAAAGTAGAATATATGAGATATTAAGTTTATCAAGAGTATCTTTGCGCGTGAAAAGTTTAGTAAAAGCATCTTCACGCGTGATAATATTGGAGATATTTTTCTTGACTGGTGAAAAGTTTAGTAAAAGCATCTCCACATGTGAAAATATAGGAGATATTTTTCTTCACCGGTGAAAAGTTTAGTAAAAGCATTTTCACATGTGAAATTATCGGAGATATTTTTCTTCACACATGAAAAGTTTAGTAAAAGCTTGCATGAAGAATGCTAGTGAAGTTGAGAGACCACTTGGTTATTGACAACTGCTTAGAACAATGTTTCGTGCTCTAGGTGGTGGAAAATTTGAGCTTCTTTTAAGAGATTTAATTCCCACACTACAAACCTGCTTGAATATGTGCTGACAATGTTTGACGGCCCCACAGCTGAAGTAATGAGAGATCTTCTTCTAGAACTATGCTTAACACACACTGCACTGTTATGTTCATTGTTTCCTGATCACCTTCCTCGATTGATGAAGCATCTTGTTATGTGTCTTAATAGGAGTTACGAGTTAGTGAGCTTAGGATTAAGAAACAAATTGGGTTTGGATTGTACAACTTAATCATAGATTTCTAGAACTATGTATAGGCAAAAAGTGATGTCTGAAGTGATTTTAGCATTATGGTCTCATTTAAGGCCTGCACCATACCTATTGGGTGGTAAAGCATTACAACTTCTTAGGAAGTTAGGCAGCCGTAATAGACGGTGTCTCAAAGAGCCTCTTGCCTTTGAGTGTAAGGAAAATCCTAAGCATGGACTTCGTTTGATTCTTACTTTTGAGTCTGAAACCCCGTTTTTGGTACCTTGGTTTGATGTATTGATCTTGCTATATCAGCTGTTATGAACAAGAACAGTGCCATGGATGCTTTTTATAGGAAACAGGCTTTAAGTTTCTTTGAGTATGCTTATCTTCACAGCTTGATTTACCAGAACGTGCAACTGATGATGTGTTAATATCTAGGCACTTATCGACTGTTTTGGTCTCATCAGTTGATTGGTCTTGGAGAAAATCTAAGGCATCTGATGTAAATGGTTTAGTTCCTCCACGTTTTAGCTTGTTAAATAATAATTCTTAGGAGTATACTTTTGTTTTCTTTTGTTTTCGTTTCACTTGTTTTTATGATATTTAAGTTATTCTTTTTATGTCCTCAGAAGTTGTTTTTCGGATGTATTGGTTTATATGAATTTTTTGTGGATTTCGGTTTTCCTTTCTATCCTTGTCTTCAGTAAACTTTCCAAATACTTGTTTCAAATCCACAAATTTGTGAAGGATTTAAATGATATGATGAGTGTCGTATGTATATTTGCATACTATTGCAAGTTATCATAGTATGAAAATGTGACATTACCTTTAATGAGGTATTTGAAGTCGACAACATACCTATCTCAGACAGTCATCTTTATAATTTCTTAAAATGTAAAATATTCTTATTCTTTAATGTGCAATGCAACGATGCTCTTAGCTGAGCATATCTAGTTAGTAGATTTATTATAAAAGATGAAATCCTACTTTAACTAGGATTGATTATTCTCTAGCATCGTGTGTACACAAACAACACTATGCCTTATATAATTCGTTAACATTTGTTTTAACAGTCATCTAGATCACTCTCAATTAGATACTGTTGTTGTTAGCTCATCTTGCTCTTGTGCAAAAGTAACAACCAGTCTCATACACAATATAAGATATACATGATTAATCCTTCGTTAAAAGAGTTTCCATCCATGTATTAAATTATCTCGAGTGAAATATATCATTTAAGACTTGCTTCAATAATGTATTGCATTGTGTTAGACTTAATTTCCGCATATGTTCATTTCATTAAACATTTATTCCAAGGTCGTTTGTTTTATTTTCTAAATTCCCACGTAAAGTTTCATTCCAATCTAAGGATTAATATGTAGCTTTGATGGAATGACGCTTTCAATATGTTACACAACATATGAATTTTAAGGAAAAACATAGTGCTCCCACTTAATGTCAGGTGTACTCAGGAGTTATCTTAATTTAATCAGAAACCATATTGTGATTAAACTTAAGATCTCAACTCCTAGATGCATGATTTAATCCACACTTGGATTCTATTATCTTATATACTTTATAAATATTATTTTAAACTCATAACCCCTTTTGATTACACACCGTCCTCGCAAAAGGTAATCATTAAGGAAAGAGTTATAAAACTTAATTGTCATATTACAAATATAGACTCATAACCTTTTTTATTACACATCGTCCTCGCAAGATAATCATTAAGGAAAGAGTTATGATCCTTAATTCGCCATATTGCAGATTCAAAAAAACAAACTAATTGTGCAAGAGAAATCAAGTTAAAATGTCAAAAAGGGTGATTTTTAGGCGATTTTTGGTGGAAAATGTCGTATATTTCGTCGTTGAGTTTTTACTCTCTGGCAAAGTTCTTGGTTGCGTTTTGATCATTGGCTGCGTTTTGATCATTGACTGCGTTTTGATCATTGGTTGCGTTTTGATCATTGATTGCGTTTTGATCATTGATTGCGTTTTGATCATTGGCTGCGTTTTGATCATTGGTTGCGTTTGCTCATTGATTGCGTTTTGGTTCATTGCGTTTTGATTGCAGGTTGCATTTTGAAGACATGTATTGCGTTTTGACCAAATCTCAAGCTGCGTTTTGACCAAATCTCAAGCTGCGTTTTGATTAAATGGTCATTGCGTTTTGATTCAAAAGTCACTGCGTTTTGATTAAATGGTCATTGCGTTTTGATTCAAAAGTCACTGCGTTTTGATTAAATGGTCATTGCGTTTTGATTCAAAAGTCACTGCGTTTTGTTAAAGATCGTTGCGTTTTGCTTAAATTTCGTTGCGTTTTGCTTAAATTTAGCGACATTTTTTTTAAGTAAAATGAAATTTTTTCTATAGCTTTTTTAACTTATTTTTACGTCAAATCCAAATTTTGGTAATAGGGTAAAAAAAAATTCCGGTCGACACCCTTTTAGCGACACTTTTTTCGGGAAAAATTAAGTAAAATAAAAAATTTTCTATAGCATTTTTAGCTTATTTTTACACCAAATTTAGATTTTGGTAATAGGGTAAAAATAATTTTTTTCATAATCCAACTGCGCCGAATTCCAAACAAACCAAAACCAAAACCATCGAGAAGGACTTAAACTGCACAAATCATTCACAACAAACAAACCATTAACTACCAACGATCATTCATTCACGGTTATCTAGTGATCTTGTAAAATCCCGTTAATCATTTGTCGGTTTTGATCATAGACGAGTAAAATCCCGTGAACGTGAATTGCATACAACCACAATTTCAATCACATCACATCCACTTAAGATCCAACAACTTTCACACTTCATAATTCACGTTAAAATGGGAACAAAGGTTACTTCATCTTCGGGTTCAGTTTTAGAGGAACCAGAGATACAGAAACTGCAGATGCAAGCAAAGATTTTCAAAGAAAACTCCTTGAACAAATTAAATGCACTTAAATCAACCACTCAACTTCTCGAAAGACAGACTTTCTCTGGTTGTCTATTGTATCAACAAGCTTTTGCACAACTCTTTGGTGATAGTGTCAGAACCTTCAAGTTTCAGTTATCTCAACACATGAATAACTTAGAAACACAACTCAATGCAGAAACACTTCACGAGATGGATTCCAAATCCGCTCTAAGTGTGATCAAAGCACAGTTTGAAAGGTTCATTAACTCTGACTTGTTAAAGCCTCTCGATATTTATTCAAGATCTTTTTCATCAGATCGAGAAGTAAGAGAAAACTTCAGAGATTACACTAAAATGACAGCTCAAACATTCAAGGAAACAATCATCCAGAACATGAACTCCATTGAGCAATGTATAATAGAAAGAGCAAGTCATGAGCAAGAGCTTAAGATGACGTTGAAAAAGTTGAGTGAAAGACAGTTGCAGATTCAACAGTGCAAGGTTCAAGAGGTTCAATCATCGATTACAAGTTCAGGAGATGAAACAAGCAGTGGGATTGTATCAGATGAAGAGATTGATAAACAGAAATTGGGAGCACATTACAGTTACATGGCAAAGATTCAGGAGGTCTCACCTAAAGAATCCAGTTCTACTAGTCAGCCATTGGAACAGGTACAAAACCATGATGAAAATGATGTGTTTGCCAATGTGAGACGACATTCTGAGCAACCTGAATCCATTAACGACACATATGTTTTGGAGAAGGATGATAGCAATGTCATTCCTGATTCATCAAATATATGTACTAATGATAATCAGGTTGATCAAAATGCGGCTGAATGTGTTGATGAGCGTGCTGCGCTTGCTAATTTAATTGCTAATTTGACTCTTGATACGGAGGAAAACAAAACGATTTTAAAGCAATTAAAGAAAGCAAACGCATCATTGACTCAAGAACTGAAGGAGTGCAAAACTAACCTTGATGAGTCTAGTAGGGCTCTGGGGGAGGCTACTAGCAGTCGGGATAGTTCTCTGATTGCACTTCAGACCAAACAGACTGAGCTTGAGAAGTACACTGCCCTTAATGACCTTACAAGTGAGTATAAAATACTTCAAACAAAGTTAAATGACACTCTAGGACTATTAGCTCGTAAAGACATTGACATAAAAGAGGGTTTAAAAACTAAAACCTATGAAATTTCAGTTGTCAATCAGAAACACGATGAGCTAGTCAAAAAGAATCTGTTAACTAGGTCACAATTTGAAGGTCAACTCAAAGAGAAAACAAAGGTTATTTCGGATTTAAATTCGAAGTTATGAAGTGAAGTGGAAGTAGACTACTTTATAACGAAATGACAAACAACTTCAATCATTTTAGAACAATTTGTCAACAAACTTGGTCTAATCATACTAGTAGTGCATTTCCTAACCCAACTGC
>BQNB010166137.1:0-14144 GCA_026074375.1 Tanacetum coccineum | reverse complement strand
GAGCCGAGTGGTCCGTATACACTATGGTTTTCGATAAGACTAAATAAGACCAGAATTTCACAAAAGCATACACCACGGCCAATAATTCTTTCTCCGTAGTAGTGTAATGTGCTTAAATTGTATAGGCTGAAAATTTTTGATCTTACGTTGCCCCAGGACTGCACCAACCGCGTAATCACTAGCGTCACATATAATTTCAAATGGTAGGTCTCAATCGGGGGCAACTAAAATTAGGGCTTCGGTTAACTTCTTTTTAAGTATATTAAACGCTTCAACACATTCTTTTAAGAAGATGAAAGGGGTATCTTTTTCAAGAAGATGGGTCATTGGCCGGGCGATTTTAGAAAAATCTTGAATAAATTGATGATAGAACCCGGCGTGACCTAAAAAACTTTGAATGCCTTTGACGGAAGTCGGATGAGGGAGTTTCGCTATAACATCAACTTTGGCTCTATCGACCTCAATCCCAGATTTAGAAATTTTGTGGCCGAGGACAATGCCCTCTTTGACCATAAAATGGCTCTTCTCCCAATTTAGAACAAGATTAGTGTCTTCACACCGTCTGATCATTTTCTCTAAATGGGAGAGGCAAGAAGAGAAAGAATCCCCGAAGACCGATAAGTCATCCATGAAGACTTCCATCGTTTCCTCAATCATGTCATGGAAAATAGCCATCATGCACCTTTGGAACGTGCCCGAAGCATTGCATAAACCTAAAGGCATACGTCGGTAGGTAAACGTTCCATAAGGGCAGGTGAAGGTGGTCTTCTCTTGGTCTTTCGGGTCAATACGAATCTGAAAGTATTTGGAAAATCCATCTAAAAAGCAATAATACTCATTCCCTGCTAGTCGTTCTAACATTTGGTCCATAAAAGGCAACGGAAAGGTCTTTTTCGGTAGCAGCATTCAAACTTTTGTAATCAATACAAACTCGCCACCCGGTAACTAGTCTAGTCGGTATCAACTCATTATCTTCATTTGTTACTACGGTCATACCACCCTTTTTGGGCACACAATGAACTGGCTAACCCACGAGCTAACTGGAGGATACGAAAATCAATCCGGTATCAAAGAGTTTTGAATAACTATCTTTTTGATAACCTCCATGAATTTTTGGGTTAAAACCCTTCTTTGATGTTGAATTGCCCGGTTTAGAGTCATTCCCTACATTATATAATTTTGTGAGTAACAAAAATGAGGGTGATTGCACCTTTATACTGAGAATATTCAGCGATGACATGCCTTGTAAGAATATAAAACCTTTAAGAAGTCTACCTTCCATCTTCTTTTAAGTTTTAGCAATTATAACGGGTAGTTTATCGGTACCCTCCAAAAATGCATACTCAAGATGAGAAGGTAAATCCTTGATCAAGCTCCGGAGTGGTGCCACGTGTCAGCTGACGTGGCGTGGATGGGATAAGCCCTTCTGCGATTCGAACCCATGACCTCTTGGTATGAGTTTTAACTCAACACTGGAAACCAAAACTGCGCTAGGCATGTTTCATTTAATTAATAACCAAATAAAATATCATACAAACCAATCTTTTTGGGGGTCCCAGTTCATTTATTACTTTTATTAAAGGTTCAAAACAGGGGACTAAAAAGGTTTCAAACTAAAAAGGTTCAAATATAGAAAGGCCGATACCTGTTTAGAATCGTAATTTTTGTGCTCTTACCAATGTGGTGGATCGAGGAATATGAACGACTTCATTTCTTTTGAGCCTCGATAAACGTAAAAACGTCATTAAAAGTCACCCGAAAATTACCATTTTTGCTTTGTTTTCAATCATTTGTACCTGTAAGACATAAAAACAACAATAGCAAACATATATACAACAAATTTAGACCATATTTAGAGTAATTTAGTCCATTTTATTAGCAGTTATTATACGTGGGTACAAATGATGTGTGTTTTAGCACATATCAGTACGCTAGAGTTTTTGAGTTTATGGCTGGACACTATGGAGTTCCTTAAGTTGGAGCCTATGCACCACCTGGTTATGATGAGGAGCAGTAGTAACAGGAGTAGTTTCGAGATGACATAAGTAGGAGTTTGGTACCATTTACTGTATTGGACAGGTATAAACGTCGGACCACTTCAAGCAAACTACGTCCTTAGAGAAATACACGAAGGATCTTGCAGCATGCACTCCGGTCCTAGATCTGTGGTCGCTAAGGCTATCCGGACAGGATATTACTGGCCAACAATGCACACAGATGCGCGGAAACTAATAAGGGAATGCAATGACTGCCAAGTCCATCGCCCCATTCCAAGAAATCCGCAACAGAACTTAACCCCCATCACGTCTCCGTGGCCATTCTACAAATGGGGGATCGACATAGCCGGACCTTTCCCGGAAGGTCCAGGCAAAGTCAAGTTTTTGATTGTAGCCATTGACTACTTTACCAAATGGATTGAGGCAAAGCCCGTCGCGACTATCACGGGTAATCAAGTGAAGAAATTCGTATGGGACAACATTGTCTGCAGATTCGGACTACCAGGGGAGATTGTATCGGATAATGGAAAACAGTTTCGTGACAACCCATTCAAAGACTGGTGTGAAAAACTATGTATCCGCCAGTGTTTCGCCTCTGTGAAGCATCCACAAACAAATGGCTTGGTCGAAAGAGCAAACAGAAGTTTGGGAGAAGGAATCAAAGCTCGATTGGATGAAAGAAGCAAGGATTGGATAGGAGAACTCTCACACGTCCTATGGGCACACCGCACCATGATCAAATCAAGCAATGGAGAGACACCGTTTTCACTAACATACGGCACGGAAGCAGTCATACCAGCGGAAATAGGCATGCCAACACTCCGGACTGCGGAAGTAGACTTGACAGGGAATGACGAAGCTTTGGAAATAAATTTGGACCTCATAGAGGAAAAAAGAGAGCAAGCAGCAATTCAAGAGGCGAAAAGCAAGGCTAAAATGGAAAAATACTACAACTCCAAAGTCCGCGGCACAAGCTTCAAACCGGGGGACATGGTCTACCGTAACAATGACGCAAGCCACGCCAAGGACGGAGGTAAACTTGGACCTAAATGGGAAGGACCGTATGAAGTCACAGAAGCATTAGGAAAGGGAGCATACAAACTTAAAGATCACAATGGGAATGAACTTCCGCGAACGTGGAACATCTGTAATCTTAAAAAATGTTATATACATGAAGTGTAAGCACCCGTCCGGCACGTATGATGCTCCAGAGGGTAATATTTCAATTTTCCTTTATTTGTAATGTCTTTTAAATCTTAATGAAAAAGTAGGGATTAGCTACCCTCACAAGTTTTAAGTCCTAAAATTATTTTGGCTTTGCAAAGTTATATCAATTGTTAAGACGCGCACGCAAAGAGCCACGCTCCACAATTTTATTATCACGTATAATAAAGGTTGAGCAACCTCAAAATTAGCTCAGGTGTGTAAGAGGTATTGCAAACCCGACACTGGGAGAATAACCCACAAATATTCACAAGACTATCTATTACGAACGTACAACGGTAATAATAAAAAGGTAGCAACATACGTGTTAAAGCTAGAAACCGCAACAAAAAGGCCAACATACGGCCGCGGTAAAAAAACACACGTTCACATTACTTACAAGACGCAAAAATAAATAGCTACACACGGCCGCGGCATACAAAAAGAGAAACGTACAAGTGTTCAGGATACAACTAACCGCCATAACAGACCACATAAGGTCACTGCACAAACATGAAGCTAAAAGCGGCAAGTCTCAAACTTAGGGACGGCAACGACGCTTCCCAGGGCCTCGTCCGTGTCTTCTTCATCATAATCCTCGACGGAGAGAGAGGCCACGGAAGTACTAGCCTCACCCACCCAAGTCTGGGAAGACAGAGGAGCAAAGATAATATCCATCATCATTTGGCGGAGAGCCGCAACATGCTTCTTGGCCCCTTCAGCACGGGCATGGACGTTCATCAAAGCAAAGGACAGGGAAGTCTCCCCAACGACCGTTGTATCACTAGCATGGTGAATAGGAACGAAAAGCTGCTCAATGCATGGCTGTAAATAAGCAGCTTCCGAAAGGCCAACAAGGGGTCCGTCCAGTAGGAAGCTATCCAGAACCTCATCCATCCCAACATCCTTCTTAGACTTCAACAAACTTACCAAGGGGAAGTCTACATCCTCGAGGGCCTTAACCGCGTCAACATAGCGTGCTTTGGCAGCCTCCGGGTTGTAAGCATCAACCATGGAGAAACTTCTTCAGGCAATCCCATGCTCATGACCGGCTTCTAGGCCTTCTTACATACCAAAATCAACAGCCCGACCTAAAGCATGACCCAGAGTGCCTTGGTACTCAGGAGATTTCAAACATTTAAGGAGAGCAAGTTGTATCATATGAGTCAGGAGCCATCTTCTTCCGGCTAAAGTAGTCAAATAGGTAGGGTAGAATTCCCCCTCCAGACGGCCGGAGACATCCATTACGTGTGCCTCAAGCTCGGCAACACGGTTGTACAACTCCTGGGCCTGCTGTTCCTGCTGAACCTCCATCCTTTCCTTAAAATCCTAAAAACCGGCACGCAGAGAAGAAACCTACAACAACAAGAACACTTAACACAAACACAAATAAGCAAATACATGCGGAATAAAAGGTACGGGCATACCTCAGAGGCGAGCCTATCTCGCTCAGACGCCAAGGAAGTAATTTTGTGCCCGGCCTCGGCACAGGTCACCTTAGCATCGTCCAGGGTAGACGCGAGAGAAGTGGCACGAGAGTTAAGCAGAGAAATGTCATGATCTTTCTGAGTAACAGTAATTTTGAGCGCTGACACCTCCGCGGTTAAAGCAGACTTCTCCTCGGACAATGACGAAACTTGATCACGAAGGCGGATAACCTCCGCGGCTTCCGCCTCCTTCTCCGCCAGTTTGGACTTCAGCTTCAGGATCTCTAAATCTTTCTCCTCCAGCAACCTACCACGAGCAGCATATTTAACCCTGAGCTTTTCCTTAAGCTCCAGTTCATGCTCCGCGCGTGACCTCACCTCCGCCCCAAGACACACTTGCCGCGCTGCCCCTACGTTAAACTCCGTGTACAGTTGGTCGTAGTCCATACTACGGAGAGCAGAAAAGAAGGCAGGGGGAGCAACACGGTCCACTAAGGTGCGGCAAGAAAAACCATCGTCTAGCAGTGAATCATTGGTAATGCTCCACCTAGGGACATACCAGCGCTTCGCCTCGGAAGGGTCCAAGGTAGTAGGCGAATAAAAAGAGTCATCAGACCCTTCTGACTCCTCAGGATGGGAAGGACCGGCCAAGTCCGGATTAACATCCGTTGCCAATTTAGTAGTCGCAGCAGCCCCGGTGGAAGTTGTGGCAGCAGCAGTAGTATCTACCGGAATAGCCAAAGCACTAGAGCTGTAAAGACAAATAAAAATTAATGTTTAGAAAGGGTTCAGAAACTCAGTTGACAAAGGGTGTATATATATACCTCTCCACAGTAGTACAGATCCGGAGGTTCGTTCGGGCAGAAGAATCCAAAAAACCTTCGCTCTCCTGAGAAGGAGGAGCAACGGAGGGAAAAACAAACTGTTCCCGGTCCGGCAAACGAGAACCTGCCGGCCTAATCTGTTCCAGACCGGCAAGAGTTTTACCACCAGCGCCGGAAGCAAGGGCAGGGTGATCTGTCCTCAACTTTTTAGCAGGAAGAACATCGCTCTGCTTCTGCAACCTTCTCTTCTTAACCTTCTTGGACTGCTCCGTAACAACCTCCTCCTCACTCTGCCTCACCATAGCCGTACCCTCATCCGGGTCCGCTAACTCTAGATAAGCGTCCTCTTCAGCAACATCTTCCTGCCCTCCCTCAGTCGGAGCAGGGATCTCCGCGGCCGCAGCAGAACTACTACCCCCAGCTGCAGGAATCACCAGAGGCATGAAGCAATGTTGGGTACTCTCTAGCAACTTCACCTGATCATCTCCCTTCTGAACCTCCACCGCCCGGACCTTCCGAGGGTCAGCAGTCTTGATAAAATCCAACAAGCCCATATCTGCAAAATAAACATCAGATAATCAGGTTTTATAATATAAAAGTACCACTACTAAAAGGAAATAACACCCACCCATTCTGTCAGGCATGCTCAAAAAGACCGGATAAGAATTTTCGTCTAAAGGATAACCAAAGGCTCAAACCCCATAGGCTAAGAAGCACTCGGTTACGGCGAAAGAGCCTTATGGCTTTCAAGAAGTTTAACGGTTTGCTCTTGACGATCAGTAAGATGGGGAGCCGAATCCTTTTCTAGGACACCTCCTGTATATAAAGGGACATAAATGGGAAATACGCAAGAGTCAACCCATAAAAAATGGTCCGTCCAATTTTTTATGGAATCCGGGGGTTTTGGAAAACAAGACGGAGCCGAAGTAAAACGTTTGGCAAAGGAAAATAACCCATCGCTATACGTACGGGTGTAGAAAGCGCGAAACACGGTCACTGAGGGTGAAAGGTTAAGTACACGCGTCAGAACCTCAAAATGAGACACCCGGGCCGCGCCAAAAGGCGACAATTGAGAAATATGCACACGGAAGTATTTGAGAACGGCCATAAAAAAATTTGTAAACGGAATCCTATAGCCACAAACATCAAAGAGCCTACTATATACACCTACTTTGCCGACTAGAAATTGGGTAATGGTTTTATCACGCCCTGGAGCAGTGGATTCAAACCTCTGCCGGAATATAAAATGCTATCACAAAAAGCTTCTACCATTTCTTTGGGTCCATAATAGAATATTTAGCAGCAAAGTTAGCCATTGGGAAGGATGAACGAGGAAAAATGCAAACCTGAAAATTTAAAGAACCTTAAAAAAGAGGAAAACGAGATGCGGACGTATGATAAAGATGAAAAGCTTGAAGAAATCAACAATGGTGGAAAGCAAAGTTGTGGAAAAGGAAACAGTAAAAATAGGAGGGGGTATTTATACCCTCGGTGTATTTATATCTACCCACAGCCAGATGATGACACGTGTAACCCACTCACGCGATCAACGGTTGGGGTTCGCTTACGAAACAGTTAAAAAAGCTGTAAATACGTCAAATCAGTCAGAAGATAAAAGGACAACATCGATCCACGTCACCTTAACGTCACCAACTTGATAAGGAAGCTTCGCGGGGAAGACACATGACCACGGAAGGCGGCAAATCGTTAGCAATGAACCTGAAGTCTAACACTGATCACCGCACGCGAGACATGATCCGTAGGTAATATCATACTAGACTGGGGGAACTTGATGACGTATAGTAGGTATACCAAGCCTCCGGGCTTGGGTCACACTGCCACTTGGGCTTCTGGGCCTAACGTAGCAGTCATGGGCCGAAACTAAACTCAATCCTGCACTGGTAACGACCCGGACACAGCAAAACGGACGCGGACCTAACCATAGGCTACTTCCGTCCGGGGAAAACACACGCATTCGTACACACGATTACTGCGGAACCTTGCCCGACAAGGGACCCACTCCGACCACTAACGAAATATTAGAAACCCTAATATTTCACTCGCTTATAAAAGGGACCATCTGACACAATAAACATGATGATTTTCTCACTCTACATACACACACTTTCTCTCTTTACATGTTTACTTACTCTTACGCCGGAGTCTAATCATGGGGTCCGTCCCCACGGTAAGGCTAACGGTTTTTATTTGATTGTGCAGGAAATCATCTCATCTCTCTTGCTCTAGTACAAGATCTGACACTCAAATCATTCGGAGGCCCGGTTCAACGAAGGATTTGAGCCCCATTATAAGCCCGACACTTATTTTGTACTAACAGGTATGTTTGTGGGAAATTCGTCACTAAATATGATTGGCTTTTAAACTCCCTAATCGTGGGCGGCATGTGGGAAACATTTGGGTAAATACCCACGAATAAGCATTTGTGAGTTTTTTTCGTGGGTATTCGACATGATTCTTGTAGCGAGACTCATTCAACGGCGTGGCCGCTTTAAGGAACCTGATATTTTTTTTGGCAAAATCTGTTTTCCGGAACCAACGGAGCTATGCACATGCAAGCTGGCTCCAAAATTGATACTACATACAATAGCTAACACATGTTAGTTACAGCGTATTATTGAATGTTTCAACGGCCTGCCCCTTTGAATGTTTTGATTAACCAGACGAGAAAAATGTAGAGTCTAATCGTGTATAAGGGATGAAGGGAATTTAAAGTGTCAAATTTTGGATAAGAAATATAGTTTTGTCTATTTATCGCTACGTACATGCTCCTAACCATTTTGTTTTATAAACTAATAAAGGAACCTCGTAATAAAGTTGTGTGATCATATTTCACCCATTAACTACTTATATATACATGGGCAAAAAGTGATAACCTAAACCAGTTTCATACGATGTGAAACGATTAAATGTTTTTGATTCATCAAACTCGCCAAATTCTATAGAATGACAAAAGAAACTTGAAAAAACATGAAAAATTCTCAAAATTAAATATTTATGAAACTTCTTATCAACTGACTATATTTTATGAAATGAAAAAAAATTAAGAACTCAAATGAATTCATAGCATTGAATCTCTCACTTGATTATTTTGCTATACCAAATGAGATACCAAATACCATAACATAATTTTGATCTCAATTTGTGAAAGCTATATACATCACAAAATATATACAAATATAATTTATTTTCTTTATCCGATGTGGGATTAAAAGCTTTAAACAGTCCCTTAATAAACAGTTAGTCATTTAACATTTTAAAATACATCTTTATAAGGTGCATAGTCCTTAAAAGATTATTTCCAACTTTCATAACATGACTTACTTGAATAAATAAATTCGACAGAAAATAAGTAGTGTTAGCTACCACTTGATAGGAAAAGAAGAAACTCATAATCAACTAACGAATAAAGTATATTGCATATGTTTTCGCCTTTTTATGTTGTAACTACTTGTTTCTATAACCATTCAATAATCTGCTGTAAAAAACATGTGTTGCACGGCGAGCCCATTTGTGATCATCTTTCGTTAACTGCACAACTTCAAGTTGAAGTTTTTCCAAATCGGTTATTTTTTGCATGGGTTTTCACGAGGGTTACATAATAAGGTAAAGGGGTATGAATAACTTCACTCTTTAAATTCTGAACCCACTCAACTAAGCCAACTTTTTTTTTGGGTAAAAGGGATTCACCCGGTAAAATAACTAAGCCAACTTTTGTAAAGTGACAAATGAAAAAAAATTGAGAACTTAAATTAGTTTACTACTAAGATGTCATCTCATGATATTTTGCAATTCCACGAAAGAATATCATAAACAACAACTTAATACTATCACCAATTTATTTGACTCGTGCACATTAGACTATATAAACAAGCAAAATTTCTTATTTTGTCCAATGTGGGACTGATTGCGCAAAACAAAAGCTAATGGTGTCTCTTAGTAAAGACAATAGTTTGTCACTTTGTCAGTTTGTCATCCAATGATAAGAGCCTCAGGTGTTGTAACACCGTAACACCATTTTTTGACTGCACATCAGCGCCACATCAGCATAACACCAACACCAACACCACTCCTTTAATCATAACACCATTCACCTCTTTATTTTCATAAAACCCCCTAAACATTTATTTCATTCATTTAACAAACTAATCATTCCATTCATTAAATTCAAATACACATTACAATACTAAAAAAAAAACACACATTAAAAAAATTTTGAAATTAAAAAAATAAAAATAAACACACACACTATATTCACACACACAAACGTATATGTACCAAGTTCGTACTATTAAATTAAAAAAACACACACTATTGACACACACTATTAAATTAAAAAAAAACCATACCTCCTTCTTCTTCATCTCACCTGCACACACACTATTCACACACACACACACAAACGCATACACACACACAAAATAAACACACACACACTAATACACAGCCATAGGGGTTTTTTGTAACTTTTCAAAAATAAAGGGTAATTAAAAACATAAATATAGCCGTTTGAGGGGGGCAAAATGAATTTTTTTTTTAAAACCACCCCAACGCGCGTTGGCCGGCCAACGCCGAGCCCAACGCCGTTGGGCAACGCGGTGGTGGGGTGTAGTAACGCCGGACAACGCCGTTGCCGGCGTTACTACACCGAGTGCTCTAATATATAATACATTTTGGTAACATGGCTCGTAACTGTGTATGATAAGAACACTGGTGTTTCCAATACTAAAGCTCCACATTTGCGACTAATAAGCAAACCACCATATAATTAAGCTGAGCAACTCACTCAACGGTAGAAGAATTAGATACCTGAAATAGAAGTAACAAACAAAGAAACTTTTCGATATTTCAGACAACCATGTTGATCAATGCAAGCAACAATTACCAAATGTTTCTAGAGTCTGCATGTCTACCCAATTCAATTGCAGTTAACAGCTTGACCTGTACCAAACACCACCACATTCATCAAATGCCCATATTCTTAACATAGCCTGCAAGTTGACCGTTGACTTCCTTCTTTGACGCCATATAATCTTTAACAGCATCACATTGACCCGAATACAACAAAACTTTTACGTCACTAATTTAAACAAATAATCAATCATATAAGACATTCCTTACACTTTTTATTAAGTCCTCGTGTAACATGGGCCTCACAACCCGACTGCATGCTTCATAAACTATGTACTCTTTCTCTTTCAAGATTTTCTTGATTCGATTATCTAATAAAAAGCTAGTCACTTTGATGATTTATAAAATCATACAATGTAGCTATTCCGGACAACAAGGCCGTCTTTTGGATTTCAGTGGCCCTGTGCCATTAGCACAAAGATGTCCTTAAACACACACGTAATACACATATGTATGAGTAGTGCATGAACTAATTAAACTCGAGTCTCATATCGTGTGTATATATAATATAAGTGTATGAGATTTAGAGGCCCTCGTCAAGTGGTGGCCCTGTGCAATCGCACCTGTTGCACTCCCCTAAAGACGACCCTGGGTCGTGGGGTTTGCGTTACACGAGGACTTAATGCAAAGTGTTAGGTATATGATCGAGTATTTGCTAAAGAATAGTGATGTAAAGATTTTGTTGTATTCGGGTCAATGTGACTTAAGACCATGTTTATTCACAACCCAACCCAACCTAATCTCTAATTAAAATATTATTTTCTCTTTCTTCCACCTACACAATCAATACATACAACCAACCCATATCTTTTTCACCATTTATCAACAACCCAACCTAACATATAATATTATTACTTTTATATTTAATTTAACTAATTAAAAGTTTACATAAAACTATATGTTTGACAAATTATTTACTTGATAAATATATTTTTGAAAAGCAACGATCTGAATAATAAAAAAAAAATTATTTTATATTTTTAGGTTTTAATTGAAATAAAATACGTCTTTTATTAAAAAATAAAATTACAAAAACATGAAGAAATAAAAAATTACAAATTTTAGAAATACAAATGACATAATTAATTATCATCGCCAAATTTCTGCCATATATGCTCAATCAAGTCATTTCTTAGAGATGAATGAGCTTCTCTGTTGCGCAATTGTTCTCTGTTTCTCATATAACTTGTCAAATCCGCAATTCGTTCAGTGGAGAACGCAACAACATCATCGTCACCATTTGTTTGTGTGTCGTTAAAAAAAACGGATGGATCATAATTTTGGTAAGTTTCTCGTTCATCTTCAACTATCATGTTGTGCATAATAACGCAAGCAATCATTATTTGTCCCATTTGTTCGTAGTCCCAAATAAGACATGGATGTCGAAGGAATGCGAAACGAGCTTGTAGAACTCCAAATGCCCGTTCCACGTCTTTTCGAACAGCCTCTTGATGTTGAGCGAACAACCTGTGCTTTCTAATTTGTGGAGAAGATATAGATTTGACAAATGCAGCCCATGAAGGATATATACCATCAGTAAGGTAATATGCCATATTTTTTTGATTACCATTCACAACATAACTCACTTTCGGTGCTCGACCTTCTAACACATCATTAAAAACAGGAGATCGATGGAGAACATTAATATCATTGCACGAACCTGGTGTTCCAAAGAAAGCATGCCATATCCATAAGTCATATGACGCAACAGCTTCCAAAATGATGGTTGGCTTTCCACTTCTTCCTGCGTATTGTCCAGCCCAACCTGTAGGACAATTTTTCCACTGCCAATGCATGCAGTCAATGCTACCTATCATACCCGGGAACCCACGTTGTTCCCCGATATTGAGTAGTCTCGCCAAATCATCTTCATTTGGCCTTCGAAGGTACTCATCACCGAAGCAAGAAATGACACCTTGTACAAACGACATGAGAGACTTTCTTGTCACAGCACCACTCATCCTCAAGTATTCATCTACGGCATCAAATGATACACCGTAAGCCAACACCCGCATAGCTCCTGTACATTTCTGCAATGATGAAAGACTTTGTCTACCCGTAGCATCACGTCTTTGTTGGAAATATCGATCATTGGCAGTAACAGAATCAACAATACGAATAAACAGGTGTTTACGCATGCGAAATCTGCGTCGAAATATAACTTCATCAAACGTTGGGTTGTCCACAAAATAGTCTGCCATTAAACGTGTCTCACCTTGCTCACGTTCCCTATCACGATACGCTCGTCTTGCTCTGGGAGTTTGGTCTTGTATGACTAAATTAGGATAGTTGATAATAACATCTTCAAGGATGCGATCAGTGCGTTGATTATATTGAACAACACGTGACTCCCATTCATGATACTCGATTGAGTTGGATGAGATCGAACTTGAGTTAGAATCAGATGATAAGTCTTCAGAATCAGATGACATAATTTTTTTGAGAAATTGAATTAGAAATATAAGTTGAATGTGTAAAACGGCTATGTAACTTTCATAAATGATCTCTCATTTATATAAGGTGATCTGTAATCTATATGATCGAGTAAAACATTGCCACGTGTTATGATAAGATTTTATTTTCATTATTGATAAAAACAAGATTTCATTTATTAAAATTCATATTGATACAAACATAATTCAAAACATCACTTTCCATACATTTGCCAAATTTTTGCCCACATCGAACTTTTTCTTTGATTGTTTCCACGAGTTGAATCACCACTAACTTGACACCATGCTGCCATCAAAGCTATATCTTCTTTGGTTTCCCATTTTGAAATTTTTTCGGTACTTCTGCTTGGTATTTGAGAATCTTCAAACAAATTTCTAGTAACATGTTGTGAAGTTTCATGGTTAGGTGTACTAGGCATTGGATTTAGATTCGGAGACTGGGAGTTTAGAAGACTTTGAAAACCTCCATAATACTGGGTGTTTGGGAAATAATTAGGATAATTAGGATCCATAGTAGATAAACTAGATATAAAAAGGTTAAGAAATCAGAAATGAAGAATTGAGAAGTGTATGAAAATATGTCGATATTGGACTATATTTATAGAGACTGAAAATTAACATTATTTGTATATTTATTATATATTTTTTTTTGAAAAAAAAAACATAAATTATCTATTAGTTTATAAAAAATATGAATAACCAATAGGAAAATAGAAGAAAATATACTTGTCCACTTATATAGTGACATGTGGTATTTTGGATAAAAAATTTAAAATTTATAAATTTTGGTATATTTTTTTAATTCTTTTATATTACTACAAACTAATAATAATGATGGTATAAATAAAAAATGGTTAGAAAAAATAAATCTTGACTATCCACTCAAACTATGACATGTGGCTAGATTGGGTTGGGGATCCCTTCTTCTTGAACGACCAGTTTTATTGATTTTTTTTTATTTAAGTAAAAGTTTTATTTAAATAATCTTGATTTTTTTTATTTAAATAATCTTGACTATCCACTCAACCTAATATATAATATTGATTTTTTTTATTTAAGTAAAAGTTTTATTTAAAATCATATATTATAATAAATATTTCATTAAAAGGAAGTAAACAAAATAATTAATATATAATATTATTTCTTTTTATATTTAATTTATTTACTTAAAATTTTATATAAAATTATTTAAAGCGTTCGCGTTTGTTTTTTGTCCGGTCAAAAATAAAGGAATGAACATGAACAAGGCTTCGTCCGTGTTCATCGGGTTCATTTACAACGCTAGCTACATATGACTTATTTAATTTTTTA
>BQNB010166136.1:0-14144 GCA_026074375.1 Tanacetum coccineum | reverse complement strand
GTGTATTCCCAGGAATGAATTATGTTTAGTAATTAAATTTGTTACACATAGGTCTTTCTAATTTAGAAAAGTAATTTATAAAATGAAATTTATAAATAGTAAGTTTAAAATTACTTTTTATTTAAAAGATTTACTAAATAAATAAAAAGGGTTTTTATAAAAATAACAAAATAAGGGTAAATATACATTTAATGATAATTAATATATATATAAGGGGTCGGTTAAGAGAAAAAAATGGAAAAAAGAGTTTAAGTAGGAAACAAATTAGTATTAGATAAGGATTAGGATTTAGGGTTAGTCTATAAATACAAATTTTGGTCTTTCCCTTCCCTTGTTCTTTGTTCGATCGAAACCCAAAAAGAGAAGAAAAACAAATATATTTTTTTTATCAAGAATCAAGTGTGTTGATTTAAGTGTAATCGGTTAAAGGTTTTAGGTATGATCTTCAATCCCATTCTTGTTTAATTCTTCTTATATTAGTAATATTAATTGGTGGAATTAGGATTTCATTAAAATTTAGTAAACATGTTAAGATGGTCATTAATAATCAATTAGGATGTAATTAATAGTGTTTGGATGCGTTTGGTTAGGTGTAGTGTTTGTTAAATTCAGAATTAAAACTGGGCAGATTTTTAGGTAATCTTGTAAGCGTCATAACTTGGTCATACGAATAGCTTTTATTGATTTTCTTGAGCCCAAAATTATTTACAAAGAGTCTACTTTCCAACCCCATTGGTTTTATGAATTAAAGTGAGTGGAGGTCAGTCAAAATAATTTTACAAGATTCGTTGTCAAAACTGAGTTTTTGGGGCAGATTCTAGGTTGTGTTTGTGAGGTCAAAAACCATATCAAAACGTCTTTTTAATTGATGGGATCGCTACAGTAGCAAGTTTATGATGTTTATGATTTTTTAGAATTTTTGTAGAATTTTCCTAAGTGTTTAAATGTGTCTGATCAAGCTAAACGTTTTTATAGTCGAATAAGATCCGAATTTGAGTACTTTGTGATGTTGAATTTTTATAAAATAGTTAGGCTCAATATTATTTTTTCTAAAAAATCACAATAGTTCATAACCCATTGGAAAGGTAGGGAATGCAGTAGGAAATGTCAATTTGATGATTTAGTATTTTATTTGTAGTCATGAAGTGAGTACAAAATTCTGCCGAAAAGCTAGAAAACTCGAATAAATGGATTAATGGTATTAGGATATAAGTAAGGTATGAGAAGTGTGGTAAAGGGGTTTATAATCATAATATAGACATAGTGTTTCATCAATTGATTGTTACATCGTCTTGGGCATTTAGCCTAATCACGTGTAACATGTGTTTATTTTTGTTTAGTTGATGGCGAGGAATTTGTAAAGTAGTTGTGCATCAAATGAGTTTGATAGTCCCATTTTTCCGTTTATAAATTGGGATGGAAATGATGCAAACGTTTTGAAATGTTTCATTGCTGTGATTATGTGTTTTAAATTGAGTATGAACATTACATGACTATTATATGACTGTGTTACATGTTGGAATTGATTGGGATCGGATGAGTACGCCTACTCAGTGTGATTTGTGATATTGTTTGAGATCGGATGAGTACGCCTACTCAGTGATACTTATGGTATCGATTTGGGATCGGATGAGTACGTCTACTCAGTGTTGGTTATGGTACCATGGTCTCGGATGGGTACGCCTACCCAGTGTGTGAATGTGTTGATTTGATTGCATGCTAGCATAGGGTCATGATAGTTCATTATTGTCCTGCCTTGTTTTGTTAATCACAGTGAAACGAGTATAATTGTGTGTCTAAAACCTATGACTCTCACCAACATATTTTTGACATTTTAAGCATCATTTTCAAGTAAGCATCTTGAGGAAATTGAAGTTAGGAAGCTTGGCTAGTGTGACCGTAGGCTTGCATGCGGACTTTATCTCCTAGTTTTCATATCGTACTTCATTTGGATAGATACTTTGAATGTTGATTGAATGTTTTAGGTTTTGGGATATTTTGTTTATGTCTTTGTATTGGAGTGACTCTTTTACCTCAATACAAGACCCCTTTTTCTTGTGTCAGGTATTGTCATGACACTTTGTGTCCATTTTGTTTTGTTTAATGCATTGTAGTTCTCTCTATTGGTGACACCATTGTGTTGTGATGATACCCATGACGTTACGCCTCGTGTATCCGCCTTGGTGGGGTGTGACACATGAGACGTACTTCACTTGATACTACTATGGATAGTTGCTGATGAGCTACACAATCTCCATCTTTTCAAACCATCTAGTCAGCACAACGACTCCTTCAGTTCCCTTAAAGATGAGTGGCTGACATTTTAAGAAATCCTGATAAGTGCACTCACGAGCAACGGGAATTGATACGTCTCAAGTATATATACGTTATAATATCCAAAGTAGAGAAAATTCCAAAACTACCCTTGAGGACAAATGTAGTAGGAAAAATCTTACAAAAATACTACACGTTTAGCCCGTAAGTGATTACCGGGTCGTTTTCCCAAAGACTTATGAAATTGAGACCTCGTTTATTATTTGGACAATGACTTGAATTGGTTCAAACTTTTTGGATTAATTTTCTAAATCTAGAATTAAAAACAATTTAAGCAAGCAAGAAAATTTAACGACTAAGCAATTAAATTCAAATAATGGTAATTAAAGAAAACGTGACAAATAAGCAATTGAACTAAATTAATCCCTAAATGATTATCTAAACTTTCTCTAATCCTAAATGACTATCTAAAAAGAAAATGCTAAGGAAATTCTAAACCGAGAGTGATTAAAGCTTAAAAACGAAGAAAACGAGAACGGATATGAAAACCTGTTCTTTTAAAAGCGAACTTCCAAAATATTAACCCTACGAAAGTAAATTTCAACCTAAGCCTAGAATATGATTAAAGAAAATTTTATAAAAAAGAAAATTATTTTTTTGATTATTTTTCTATTTTTTATGATTTTTTAAAGATTTTAATAAAGAAAAATTATTAAAAATATAAAAGTGTAAAATAAAAATCCTAGAAAAATTCTAAAAATAGCTCAACATGAAGGGAGTACAGGAAAAATGTAAACAAAGGAAATGCTCAAACGAATAAGCTCAAATAAGCCTGATAAGCATTCGAATTGCTTATTTTTAGAATGAATGAAAAAAAAGTTAAAAGAATTAAACGTGCAAACTTAGACGTAAAAGTCCCAAGGGCACGTTGGTGAGGGGTGTGTGTGTTGAGGCTTATAACGGGTGAGACTAGGTTGAGGTTGGGGGTTCGAGTCTTGCTCACCCCCGACTTTCTTGGTTTCTCCTTTTTTTATTTTTGCAAAAACCTAAAAAAGCAAAGTTGTAAAACAGCTTATAATAAGTTATTTTTGTGAAAACAACTTTTCTAAAAGTCACTAAAAAGCTAGTTAAGAGCTTAAAATTAAGACATAACACACTTAACCTTTTTTCTACTTTTTTTTGAAAACTTAATAAGCTCAAAACTAAGATAAGCTATAACTATACTAATGTCTAACCTGATAAGCTAATCTAGGCTAGAAATAAGCAAAAAGGACAGACAATAAGCTGGAACAATCATTTAAGCTCTTATCTAAAACTACAAACCAAACAGGCAGAAAGATGAACTTTGAGCTTATTTTGCAATAAGCAAACAGATCCTTATGGCAATCTAACTTATACCTACTTAAACTATGACCATTAAGCTACTTGAAACGGCTTTTTAAAATCATTTTGAAACTTAAATCCTTAATGAAAAAGCTTTTTGAAAACAGCCAATTTACTCAGTACATACTGAATGAACTCAGTATGTATTGAGTTTTGAAAAGACAAAATTCTTATTTGCAGCTTATAAACAGATAGTCAAACAAACTAGTTATGCAAAAATAAGCTCAAACAGATCTAATCTACTTTAAAATCTACTTGTAAACTAAAAATCAAAATCTAAAAACTAAATTAACTATCTGAGATTTGAGATTGAAAATGAGCATTTTGTTGTCTTTCCTTACTGATGCATTTGACACACTTAATACCAAAACTCAGATTTAACAAGTGAAGGCTCAAGACATGGGTTCTACTCCTATAAAACACCAAAACACGAGATAGGAAAGCAAGATCAATGGCTTAAACAGATATGAGCATAAAATGTATATTCTAGTTACTACTAAATGAGTTTGCTTAAAACTAATTACACCTAATAGTGACCTTAAATCCTTTCAATATAAACCTTAAAATGATGACTTGAGTCAAAATAAAGGACCAAAGGAAACTTGGCAGTACTAACTCAAGTTAGTACTGCCTTGACCCAAACACCCCTTTAAATAACTACAGTTCATTTTTCAGCTTATATCTTTGAGGTTCAATACACAAACTAGTAATACCAGATAGTAATAAGCTGATGATAATCCTAATGAGCAGATTTAAGCAAACTAATAAGCCAGAACAATAAGCTAAAAGCTAAACTAATATTTTTGGTTTTTCAACTGTTTAAATAACTATTATATGAAACTAAGATTCTATACTAACAATCAAACATAATAAGTATCTAATAACTATATTAAGCATCAATAAGCTAATCTAAACAGGAATAGGCAAGCAATAAGCAATGATAGGCTGAAATTCAAAATTAAGCTACAAAAAGGAATTGAGAACTTACAAGAGCCTTTGCTCTAAACAAGGCTTATCAAAATGCTCTTGTGGGCTATCAACATGCTCTAGCTTATCATAGATAAGCTAGTGAGGTCCTGGAAACCCTTCCATGTCTGGTTTCCCTTCCAAAATTAAGCTGGGGTAATTTTGAGGGTGAATTTGTATGTCAATAAGCTCATTTAAGCTTTAAAAGCTTAAATGAGAGTGTAGCTAGCTTATGAGTGAATTAGACAGCTTATTTAGCTTTAACATATAATAAAAGAGCTTTTTAGACCATTATGCATTTAAGTAAAAACAGGAATTAACAAGAGAATAATATGAAAACTAAACTTTTAATTGATATTTTAAACTGATTCTAACTTAATAGAAAAATTACATTTAAATTGAAAAACAATAAGCTGAAGTTACATAAAATAAGCTATACTATGTAATATTCAGTATTTTCAGGTCATTTACGACGCTATTTAATCCACTATTTATGTCTATTCTCGCACGCGTTTACTTTTAATTTTAATAGTTAAAGTTAAATTGCGTAAGTTAAAAATCAACATTTAAATGAAACTTAACACCTAAACTAATTAAGTTTTCGTCAAACAAGAAATATATTATTTTTACGAAAGTAATAATCAACTTTTTATATTTTATTTTTATTGGTTACGTAAAACGTTTACGTTTCGCGATAAATTACATTTAGGTATATCCGGAACCACCAAAATTTATATACGCTTCAACAAACACCCATTTTTATAAAACTTTACCCACCTTTACCACTTGGGCCGAATTTTTACATAAAAGAAATAAACCAAACCATACAATTCTCAAGTATACACTTTACACATTCTAAATAAAACTACACTTACATTTAACTTATATTTTCACAATGCAAGTATACTTCCATTTCTTCTCTTTTTATTACAAGATATATTACTAGATATTTAGCTAGCACACTCCACATTTTCATGGGATCATCTCCACATTAGGAGACAAAGACCAAAGACTTCCCTAAAACCCTCTAAGTGTCATTTGACTAGTCTCCTCACTATATAATGCCTAAAACTAACAATGAACACATACATGTAGTATTTCTCTAAGTGAAACAACACAAACTCTCTCATATACTCCCTCCTAGCTCACGTCCAAACCAAAACCATACACAAATCCATACAAAATTTTACTTACAACAATTACACACATTCCTACAACATATCTAAGATGTCCTTAGGTGTTTAGAAGGATTGGTTAAAGCCATTAACAAGTGTTAAAGCAAAAAAAGGAAGTTAAGGCTTTGTCTAAGAAAACCGAGCAAGGGTTTTCATCATTTGTTTTCAAGTTAGGATTTAAATCACAAGGGTGTGATATGTTTACCATTCATCACTCATTCACATAAGGTTATCTAAAGCCCCCATCTTTTCATAATTATGATTTTTATGTGTATATTAGTTTTATATAGCAAAATCACCATTAGAACACTTTTAATCATAGAAAATAAGCTTATACTTGTGATCATGGTTTTATGGACTTTTACACATGTTATATAGTTGTAAATATCATGTTATAATAGGATTATAAGTATTGTACCAAGTTGATTTAAGTATAAAAAGTATAAAGTAATAAACTAGTAAATAAAAGTTCACATTAAGAAAGTATTTGAATTAATAAGCAATTGTAAAGACTATTATATTGGACACTTGGACAAACTATGGACTAATGGACATACTAATATGTAAGACATATGGTATAATGGCTTGTGGAAGACTAGTGATTATTTATTAAGTTGAAAAGTAAATAAAAACAAAGTTATATAAATAAACACATATTCATTAATAAGGACTGTTTTGGTTCGATTTCCAAACAGTGGGTTTGATATTTTTATAAAATAGTACGTCTCATGACGATTCCAAAAAGGTAAGAAACTCGAAAAACCGATTTATAACGAAAAAGATCACAAATAAACGTTTACGTTAATATACCGAGTTTTAGAAATAAATTATATAAAAAGTTACTGTGTCCTACAGTGACGTTTTATTTTGGAAAACATCATTCTATGATAAAACTTTTAATTACGAGAACGTGCTCGAAAGAATCGCTAAAAACAGAGCTATAACGAATAAGATACGCCATTTACGGGTTTTACGATAACTAAATCTATAAAAATAAGTTTATAATTGGTATGAACAGTAAAAACACTGTTCAAGGAACAGAGTACATAAAAACAAAAAAGTCATATTTTGATAGCGTCTTAATACGAAAGCATGGACATAAGAAACGTAAGAAACGGGCTTAAAACGAGAAAGTTACACACTACTTTATAACTTGTGCACTATTTCCTGAGATGAATAGTGTTGGTTCGTTTTTTTTTATAAATTTTTGCGAAACATTTTGGAATCACTTAAATAATATTTATACTTGTTTTAAACTTTATAATGTTATTTTACAAAGGCGATTAAACTAGTTAAGCATTATACTAGTATCAATACAGATTATTATTTATCAAATGCGATTAAACATATTTCACAAACACAAAAAGATGGTGATGTAGCTATAAAGAATTATATTAGCATTAATGTAGTACTTAAGTGACATAGTACTTATACGACCGATATCTACTTAGGTTGCTTTCGGATATTTTCGTGACGCGTTTTCATTCATTCACTCGACTTATTCTTCACTTCACTTCTAAGGTGAGTTCATAGCCCCACCTTTTCTCTTTTAATGGTTTTCATAAACTATTTTCGGGGTGAGAATACATGCTCGTTTTATTATTGATTTCTACTACATAAGCGTTATGTGACTATTTTTACCAAATCTTGATTGGTTTACTTACATGATTTGAGATCATGAATACTTATATTGTGAAACCATGATTTTGAACAAACATGATTGATTACCTTGGACACAAGTGTTTTCTAAAATTGTATGCTATCCAGATTACTGCCTGAAGATAATTTGCCTAATGTAGTCACTATAATTGCCACTATATCTAAGTCCCAACTAATCATGAACCGTTAAATTACCTTCATAGTGTAAAGCACTAGTGTAGTGATAGAACAATCGGGACTTAACATCCCCACCTGGAATTTCTGTCAAGTTTAAGTTGATCATGGTGCATTTAACATTGAGAAAGAACGTATAGGCATGTTTTGGCAAGCACCGACTATATGTTTTTAGACCCCACACAATTAAAGGCTCGGTTTCATGAGCTTAAGTGCAATATACAATTTCCTTTTAGACATGTTGAATTTGTTTTCTCTTTGTACGCCCATTACCTGTTTTGGACATTCGGAATACGTAGTTTAGACTACCCTTTACTTATAGTCTTTATGGTCCACTTCTAAATACTTTTGATTTGCTGACACATACTTGGATTTCAGAAATAACACTTTGGAATTTCGAAACTCTTCTTTTTTCACTGAAATATTACTTAAATTATTCAACATGCTTTTAACTTAAACCTAAAAATTCACCACAATATAGTTTGATGTTTTTTGCATGTATTTTCTTAGGTTATTATTTGCTAGTGGAGCATTGGGAGCATTTGAGTCGCGCGAATATTTTTTGAAAGGCTTAATAACTTGTATACCATCGACAAATGTTTTTAAAAAAAGAATGTTTCTGATTGCATTAATAAAATGGAACTTTGTAAAACTTCTGATTATAAATAAAGCCAAGGGAATTTAATTTAAAACGTTCTCTTTTGAGGTCTTATCTGTGACTTTCGTAAGACTATGAAGTAGCACCCATTGTTATCATTCCGCCGCTTACCGTAGAGAATTTAGGGTGTTACATACAAACAAAAATGATCCTACTCCGTAGATACTAGAATGCTCTGTGAGTGATTGAGGAGCTCCTTTATAAAGGCTGAGAGCGAAGCTTCTAGTCCTCCTATTTCTCCTCTTAAATCCAACCCATGCAATCCTTGCCAATCATTAGATCTCCATACATCACCGTTTGATCAATATGTGAAATCACCACGGATTGCCAGCGTGCATTCCATGTGTTAGAAGGCCTTTTGTGCTTCTTTTTCATTGATTTTAGTGCAAAATTCACATTTAGGATGTGTTTCCTTTGAGCCCGCGAGTCCATCCTCTTAAACATCTTGACCAATCAAAGCCCTTTGGTAACGTTTCGCTTGCCAGCAGAATAGAGCATCGTAACACTGAGTATCTTTATTAGCCACGCATCTTTTAATTAAATTTTACCCATTGTTTTTTATGCGGGTAATACTTGGTATCACGATGAACAGTAACAACAACTTTTTCCCGCTACTTTATAACTTAATTGATTGACCGGGGTAAAAGGTTGTTGACTTGGCCCCAGTACAAAAAAAAGATGCTAAATGATATGATTGGGCTTGGGGCTTGTGATTATAAGGGATTTTGTTATGAAGGGTTAACGACGCTTTAGTCCCTTAATGGTTAAGGACTAATGGTGCTATGGTTATTTAAGGACTTATTGTGATTTGGTTATAACATTAAGATCATTTGGGTATTTTTGAAGGTTTTTGGTCTTTTTGGTGGTTGACCATTGTTTTCAAGGTTGACTTTGTTGACCTTTTTGCTAGAAACTTTGGCTCCTGTGCACCTATCCGGTTCCCATGTTCGTTTTGTCCCGGTTTTTGGACCGTTTTCCTAGTGATTTTTGCAATATCCGTGACCTACAGATCACAAAAGACAAAACACGCAATATACAAGCATAATTTGCACATTTTGTTCATTTTAGGGCCATTTTTTGTATAAAAAGGATATGTGATTTCTCACATATCAATAATATTTACAAGCTAAAGAATAGATCTTGAGTTGAGATCAACACTTGTTGTCATAGTGTATGAATCAACAAGCATATTTTGAATGAGTGTCTTAATGATATATATGGATGATCTCTTTTGTGGCTCTAGACTCGATAGTACACTTTGGTTTTAGTAATCAAAGGCTGGAGCAGACTACCACCTTTTTAATACCAACTAACTCGGAGTGAGAAAGTTGATATAAATGTGTTTAATCTTTGTGAGAAATGAAAAAAGTGTCATTTGATAGACTTTAAGTGGCTAGGTAGGGTTGTGCTTTACATCACTAGGTCCATGATGTCTATCTTCAATACCAGACAACATCTTAGTGTTTCTGATAGCATATGTATTGACCCAGTTTCTGCCTAAGTGTATGGAGGGCTTCTTTCTTTACACCAATTATCCTTACATGTCTTTTTAATTCTTCAACCCATTCAATGCTTACCAAGACTTCATCACTAGCACCTTGTTAGGTTTGTTCCAGTACTAGCTCTGTCTTAGTCGGCATTATTCCCTTTTCTTACTTTTATTCCTTTTGTATCATACCTAAGGACTTGATGACATCAAATAATGTTTATTTTATAGCATCATTTATCCCATGTATTTAACTTATTTTGTATAATTATTGTAAAGAATTATTACTTAATCGTTTATATTTATGAATTGTAGTAATATATAGGAGTGTTGGTGAATATTTAGCATAAGGGCACCCATCTATAGCTTGAATTGAAGATATTTTGAAGATTACGATTCTGAAGACCAATACGCCGTATCCATGAAGGAAGATACGGCGTATCCGTGCCTGCACTCACCAAAGACCACAAAGGAATGAAGATCAATACGCCGTATCCAGAAGATGTCAATACGCCGTATTGAAGATATAGTATGTGAATATTCTGGAAGATATCAAACGTGGTCCCTACTCCAAGAAACTCTAATACGTCGTATCCAATCCCTTGGATACGCCGTATCGAACCGACTTCCAGACCCTATAAATACAAAACTCAAAAACGATTTTTAAGTGTGCTAAATCATATTCTCGATACCTAAACCATAAAAGTCGATTTTCAGAGGAGAAAAAGAGCAGAAGAGGTCTTGCAACGTATTCCAATCCATATAATACACATCGTGTAGAATTTCTATACGTTTTTAATCAAATTAGTTTTTGGTATAATTTGTTAACTCGATAGTATTTTACCTTGGCTAAAATAATTACTCTTGTATTAATTATGATGTTTGAAAGCTAATACCTTCGGGTATTAGCCATTATTATGAAGATCTGAATGTTTTGGTTTTGTTTATATCTCGATATGCTTAATTTATCATTGCAATGCTTGTTTAATGTTATTCAATCATACTTGTTATGTTCTTTTGTAAGCCGACCTCCTTCCATTTCAATTGGATCTAGTGATACGGACCAAGTAATCTAGATGTCGGGATAGCTCTCCATATAGTAGTTTATACATCTAGAATCATAGGATCACAAGTATTATCCTTCTAAAATCGTGCTAAGGATACGCTTCTGGCTTAACTAGTTAACGGAAACTGCCTTTGGTTTATTGAACATGTGAGCTAGTAGTAAATTCAAGATAATTCAACAAATAGTGTTCCGATTCCATAGGATAGTTGGACAAGTAGACTACTAGTGTATAAATTGACATTAAGCAGTAAGTAGGTAAAGTCTCTATGAGCTAGGGTTTAACAAGATCACCATTGCTTTAATCCCTAAGATAGATTACAATCAGGTAATAAGGATGCTTTATGCGGATACTTTAATTGTGACAGAATTAATGTGTCTAGGTCTTAGGATGAAGTCTATCTAAGTCTAAAATGATATGCGTCTTCGAGATAATGTAATGCATCGACTAAATGAACACACCAACTTCTTAATCGGATTAATGATTGCTAAAATAGTTTTCCGATCATAAAGCTCGACCGCTCTTATTATCTTCGTTTTAAATTACTTGCAAGTTTAAAGTGTCCTTGAAATTGATTAATGGTCACCAACAAACCCGTGCTGTCTCTCAGGCTGAAAAACTCCCTTTATCGAGTTATAATTAGGATTAGAACTAACATAGTAGGATTAGCATTAGATTGACTTAGATTAGAATAACCTAGATAAGTAAAACAAATATAAAAAATTAAGAGATTTAAACCTCATTTCAGTGTTCCGACACCATACTTACCACGAATCTACCACCGACCGGGTACACTGCGTATTAAAGTGGATGTTTTTTGTTAAGTCGGGAAACTATGATTTAAAACTTGAACCTATCATAAAATAAACACACACAAAACGACACATCAAGTTGTAGGCGCCGTTTGCCGAGGGAGTTAAAATTAAATCTTGATTTTTATTTATGTTTCGGTTTTTTAACATTAGATTAGATCAACCTTAGGGTAGTTGTTAATTAGATATAGTGTAGTTTAGAGTAGTTAATATTCCTGCATGTTTGCTATTCTGTTTGTACTACGGTGCGAATTCCGTTACACTGAATAAGATGGTATTGGTTAAGTATAATAGTTTTACCTAAAAGATTTTTAACAGGATGTACGATCAAACAATACTATGGAGTAATACATCTGGCTTCGAGAAGAAAAACTTAGAAAACGTGGGAAAGTGTTTTAAAACTGGGAAACTGCAAGTAATGTATGATCTGGTATGAAGAAGAAATTCACGACCTCAATCCATTTGAATCCGAATTCCCAGCTATAGCCTTTAACGACGAGATATCATCTAAAAAAATAATTTCTTATGAACCCACAATAAGTTCTCTTAACGATGAAATTGACTTTAGAGTTTCGTTTGATGATTCCGACGATGAAGATTACACGGTAATTTTTGACTAAAACTCGTTTTCTTATAAAAAAATTTCTACCAATGATTTGAAAATGGATTCGGAAAACGATAATGAAAAAGTCATGCCTTTACTTCCATCACCAGAGCCTACAGTCAGTTGTTTTGATGATTTAGACTTCTTTAAAGATTTTGAAAATGAATTTTCAGCCATTGTTTAACAATGGACTTTTAAGCCCTCAACATATCGATGAATTTGATTTAAAAGATGAAACATTATTGTCCGAATATAATGAAGAGGAACAAAATATTTTGTACTTTAATGATCTATTCCCCTTTAACATTATTCATCCCGATGATTTAAAGTCAAAAAAAGACAATCATGATAATGAAGTCGATATCAAACAGTCTTCCGGAGATATGTATGTCAAACCATTACCGTATGTTAATAAGAATCCACTCACCGATGTTGGGTGCCTAAGACTTGAGTCCCAAATAGCTTTGGAACAATCATGTACAACCTGATAAATTTTTTAAAAACTAAACTTTTATCAAGGTATTAAATTTAATAACATGACTTGAATCATCTTAAAAGTGTCGTTTACCCTCAATCACTTCATTTCCAATATATGATTGCTCGAATACAATAGAAAAGAGAAGGAAAAGGAAGACAAATTTAGAGAGAGAAACAAGAGATCGAAAGTTGTTGAAAAACTTGCAAAAAGGAAATGTTTACAAATAACCCAACATCAACCATTTTCCTTGATGGCAAAATGGGTATATATACCCTACACAACTACATGGGGCGTGTGGGCTTTTACGTTGGTCGGGCATCGTGATTGACATGGGCTTTAGCCCGATACACATACTAATATTAGCTAACATATACGAGCATGTTTACCCTTCTAGCCTAATACAACGTAAAAAATTAAGTGACCGAGACCAAATAAACTTATGAACGAAACTGATATATTAAAGAATAAAAACCATTGTTCACTCAAATAAATTATGAGTGGCTAACAATCTCCCCCGAAGTGAGTTCATTGTGACACTCCTTCGTGAGATCAATGAGATTGCTGTTGTCGTTAAGCTCTTGTGATCTTTGTCTCTGTCTACGTTGTAGGCTTGTTTCTTCATGCATTGTTATCTTTGATCTTTAAGCCTTTGTCATTGTCCTTTAGACTTTGTCCTTTTTCGAGTCCGAGATCTTAAATCTTTATCCTTCCGTCTTGATCGTCTTTGCCACCTTGCGATCTTGTATCTTGACCAACATGCTCATACTTTGCATCATCTTGAAAGCTTGCTAACAATCTCCCTTGATAGACTTGATATCTTTGAAGGAAGATCTTGTATATCAGAGTTTGTGCAGAAGTCTTTGTCTTTAATTCTTAAGCTTTCATGATTCTTGAATCTCGATGCTTATAGTATGTCTTTGTAGTTTGAGCATAAGCATGTGGTAATAAATCCGACTTTAGCTTTAATAAGGCATCACCATCTCCATCTTTATGTATCCTGAAATAAAACAATTACTAATAAAGCGTATGGACAAATGTGGCTTTGTCATTCGTCCGGATTTGGTTAGATTAACCTTCGGTTCCGTAAGACCATTTTATAGTATAAATACTGTACCTGTGATCAGGTAGATTCAATGAATCTCCTTAACAGGGTTTCCAGCTCAAAGCGTAGGATCTTCTAACATAGATGTATTAGTTTTACCATGCTTGCTAGTTCTCATTACCGAAATGTCTCAAAGCAGACAACATGGTAAGAGTGAATCAGATAGTTACTATCTTTCTGATTAAGCCGTCAATTCATTTCCTAGAACAAGTTTGATTCACATTGAATCGCACTATCATTTCTTTCCAGTTGACACAAGTTCGATTCATATAGAATCTCGCAAGTCACCTACCAAGAGCTTGTTTGATG
>BQNB010166134.1:0-14145 GCA_026074375.1 Tanacetum coccineum | reverse complement strand
CAATGTATTTTTGGTACGTTTTTAGTCATTTAAGTCCGTTTTTAATGGAAAATAGTATGTGTAATTAAGCACATACCAAGTAACTTTTCCATTACAGATTGTAGGTGTCACCAAGGTTGTTTTGCTCGGGTTAGAAAGTGTACCACTTACCTCCCACTTCGTCGGTACGTGTGGACGCATATTCAACAAAAGCTTACTCAGGATTTTCCATGCAGTAGTGAGTATTGTGGGGACCACTACAGATCTTACATGAAGAAATGATTTTGTTCACTTGAATAGGTTGCTTAGGAGCAAGATGAGCTTCCATCAAGCATTGGACTTGATTTTCAAGCTCGATGAGACGACGGTTGGATGTACTCGGGACATATTGAGGCAAGGAGATTGCCTTGACCAGCTTAGCGAAGTCCCTTGGGTCGTTCCAACTTTCGTTGTGATAGAGGGTAAGATCCTCTAATAGTGCCCAGGATTCTTCAGAGTTTTTGTCATAAAGCATACCACTGGCTGATTGGTCAATGGTTCGTCTTGTGGCGGGATTGACATGGTCATAAAAGATTTTGACTTGGAGCCAAAGATCAATGCCATGATGAGGGAATTTTTGGAGTAAGTCCTTAAAACGAGTCCATGCTTCAGAAAGAGACTTTCCTTGATGTTGTTGGAACATAAGGATTTTGTTATGGAGTTTTGCACTCCTTCCCGGTGGAAAGAATTGAGCAAGGAAACGAGTAGTAAGATCCTCCCATGTGGAGATGGATCCTGCTGGAAGACGTTCAAGCTAAATGCTAGCTTGATCGCGAAGGGGAAATTGAAATAAACGTATGCACATTATTTCCATATTTGCAACATCAAGGTCGAGTGAGTCCACAAGTTTTAAGAAATCCATGAGATGTTGGTTTGGATCCTCGGACCGAAGTCTGTGGAATGAGCATCCGTTTTGCACCAACCCGATGGTGTCGGATCAAAGAGGTGCCACATTGTTCTCTTCAAGGATCTCAATGGTGTTTCTATAGCCCTCGTGGCTAGGTCTAGAGTAATCTCCAAGAGTACAAATAGGATTTTCGTCACCCATGGAGGTTAACGAAAATGATTTACGAAACAAATAGCTCAAAGAAAAGATAGACTACAAGAAAGCTAATATAACAAAAATAAAATTCTCACTTGATAAATAAAGGGAGCAGACCTAAGTTAAACAATGGTCGGAACCTAACAATTCCCCATGCAGCGGCGCCAAAAACTTGATGTGAGATTATCGTAAAGACTTCAACACGAAGTTTTACAACTCCCTAGGCGGTGTACTTAATCGTTGTAGTGTAGTATAGGCAAGACTAGGGGGTTGTTATCGTTCTCTAGAGGAATAAGTTGGGAAGGCTCAAACAGAATCTAACAGAGGTCTACGGGGTTGAGCGGAGATTCTTTTTGTATTTTTATTTTATAGAAAGCAGTAAAAATCATTGGTTTGAGAGGTTGGTTTGTTTAACTAATTAAACTAAATATAATCTAATTTACTGGTGATAACTTTATTATAAAAAAATGTATTTAATTAATCATGTACTACTCCTTAGATTGCTTCTCCTAATCTTGTTGCCTTGTCACAGTTGTGATGATCTGTGTAAGTATTTCCTATATCATGAACGAATTACACGAACCCGCCGTCTATTTAATATTTCGTCAAGGCATACACAAGTAAGGTAGTATGAAGAGTATTACAAGGCCCCTAAAAGTATATTAAATGCAATTGAAATATCTTAAGAGGGTTCAACCATATTAGGGGTAAGGTAGTATGAAGACTGTTACCAATGGTATCCTTTCTACACACTCGCGTTTCCCTAGACGTCTATGCCAATTTAATATCTTATGGCTAGTTTTCTAAAGCCTAACGCGCACATCAAGTTATAAAGAAAGCAAGAACATAAACCAATCAAATAACACATAGACATATTGAATGATTAATGATAAATAGTCTTACTTGATTAAAACATGGATCAAGGTCAATTACAATAGGGTTTTGTAACCCTAAAGACGGCCTAACAGCTGCTAGAATGACTAGGGTTCGTCTCCCAAAAGTTATACAAAGTTGCACACTTAAAACCCTAAAATTGGTTTTGTATTCATAAGAAAAACGCCGCGACGGCGTCAAGTAGTAGTTGCAATGCCGTTACCATGTCGAATCTTCTAGATTGATTTAAGTGAGTTACGTTCGGATGCCGTCGTCAGACCCATGATGCCGTCACTAGAAAGATCACGACGAAGTCGCTTTATTCTTGTGACACCGTCTCCATGATCTATAAGCATCATTCTTCAAGAGATTTTGGTGTAGGTCTGTAGTCTAGTCCGTTTATTCTCCAAATGAGCCTAGGTCACGTGTATTTCCTCCAAATGCCATCCAAGAGCTAAAAACCTGAAATAAATGATTAAGCACATAATCTGGGCATATTTGCATGATTCACAGGGTTAAATGACCCCGAAATAGTGTATAAATTCACACCTCATCAAGGGTTTAGGGTTTACGGTTTAGGGTTTAGGGGTTTTTTTGGGTAAAAGGAACGATACCCGGTAAATGTATTAAAAGAAAACAAACTTTACATGGTAGACTTCATATGGACAAACCCATATAAGTCAAAGTAGCATGAAATTCCCAAAACATGCTTTGGGAACATAGCAAGAGGGTTTAGGGTTTAGGGTTTAGGGTTTAGGGTTTAGGGTTTAGGGTTTAGGGTTTAGGGTTTAGGGTTTAGGGTTTAGGGTTTAGGGTTTAGGGTTTGGGGTTTAGGGTTTAGGGTTTAGGGTTTAGGGTTTAGGGTTTAGGGTTTAGGGTTTAGGGAGGGGGTGGGGGGGGGGGGGAAGGGCGTGGGGGGAGGGGGTTGAAATGCGGAAACGGGGGAGGGGTGATGTACGGCGGGGGAGGACCGGATTGGAGTTAGGCGCTGGAGGGGAAGGTGGGGGTGGAGCTTTGGGGGAAGGTCGTAGGGCACCCCTCCGACCACCGGCCCTAGCTATGGCCCCCCCGGGCCCGACGTAGAGGGGGGGGGGTGTGGGGGTGGAGGAGAGAAGTAGGGCCAGGTTGGGGAAGGGGTTCGGGGAGGAGGGTCGGAGAGCGAGGACGAGTTGGGGGACGTGGGGGGAATAGGGTGGTGGTGATGCTTGTTGGGGGGACGGGGTTGACGTTTATGGTGTGAGGAGGGTGGGGGGGGTAGGCAGGGGTCGGGGGGGGGGGGAGGATGAGGGGAGTGGTGCGGCGGGGGAGGGGGGGGGAGGGGGGCTGAGAGGGGTAGGGAGACGCGGGAGGGGGACGTGGGGGGTTGGGAGTGCGGGGAAGCATTGGGGAAGGGGGTGGGGAGGGGAGAGGGGGGGGGGGCTGCGGTGTTACGGGGGGGGGGAGGGGGGAGAGTGCGGGAAGCGGGGTGAGGGGGGGGGGGGGAATGGGGGTGGTGGGGGAGGGGGGGGAGGGGGGTGCTGGGGGTTTAGGGGAGGGTGGGGGGGGGGGGGTGGTAGGGGGGGGGGGGGGGGAGGAGCGGGGGGGGGGGGGGTGGGAGGGGGGGGGGGGGGGGGGGGAGGGTGGGGGGGGAGGGAGGGAGGGGAGTCTGGGAGTGTGGTTGGTGGGAGAAGCGGGAGGAGGGGTGGTGTAGAGGCCGGGAGGGAAGGTGGGCGTTGGGGTGGGGGTGGGAAAACAGTAGGTGGGGGTGCGGTGGGGGGTGGGGAAACGAAAGAGGGCGGCGCGGGGGGGGGGTCGGGCGGGGAGGAGACTGGGGTGGGCGGGTGGAGGGGGCAGGTGGGAGTGAGGAGGGTCCGGGGAGAGGACAGGGGAGGAGGGGGGTGGGAGCTGGAAGAGTAGATCGGGGTGGCGGATGGGCGGGGCGAATGGTGGGGAGTGTGGCGCGGAGGGGGGGGGGGGCAGGGGGTTGGAGTGGAGCGGGGGAGGGGGTGGGGGGGCGGAGAGGGAGGGGTTGGTGGGGGATGGGGGGGGGGGAGGGAGGGAGTCGGCAGGGGGGGGGGGGTAGGGGTGGGGACGTGTGGGGGAGGGCGGTCAGGGAGGCAGGGGGGGGGGGGAGATGGAGGCGGGAGGGCGGGGGGTGGGGAGGCGGCGGGGGGGGGAGGGGGTCGGGGGTGGGGGAGGGGGGTAGTTCTTTGTTTGGTTGCTGTTTCTTGTACCATTTTTTTTATTTAGGTTATGGGTTTTGGGTTGAGGGTTTTTAGGGTTAAATGTTAGGGGTTTGGGGTGGGGGTTGGGGTTGTGGGTTGGGGGGTTATGGGTTGAGGGTTTTTGTTTTTGGGTTTTGGGGTTTGGTGTTAGGTTTGGGTTTTTTTTAGGGGGTAGGGTTTCCTCTCACCATCTTTTTTTTTTTTTTTTTATTTTTTATTTTTTGTTGTTATTTTTTTTTTAATATTGGTTTAGGGTTTAGGGTTTAGGGTTAGGGTTTATGGTTTAGGGTTTAGGGTTTAGTGTTTACGGTTTAGGGTTTAGGGTTTAGGGTTTAGGGTTTAGGGTTTAGGGTTTAGGGTTTAGGGTTTAGGGTTTTTGTTGGGTAAAAGGGACGATACCCCGGTAAATGTATTAAAACCAAAACAAACTTTACATGGTAGACTTCATATGGACAAACCCATATAAGCCAAAGTAACATGATATACCCAAAACATGCTTTAGAAACATGACAAGAAAAAATAAAGCTCTACAATGACCCAACTTATTACAAGTAAAACGACAAGAGACAAGACAAACAAAACTATAAATCTTCTTCTTCACAAACGTCCTATGATCCAGCTTCTTAAATGGGCTATTCTAAAACTTGAAATCATTGGAAGAAAACACATCATTCATAAAAGGTAAATCCCATAAGATATCAAGATGAGGAACCATCAAGAAAGGAGAATCACTCATAGCCTAAGGCCCAATAGCAATACTGGAAGAGGCAATCTAGAACTCCACCCATTTAGCAAACACACCAGCACTTGGTAATTTCCAGAAGCAAAATACCAAAACTTGACCACAATATTCCCATAAAGGCAATCCTAGAAGATGAAAATGACAATTCTAAAAGAACCACATCTGAGATCAAAATACCAATGACCCATATTATAAATGAAACAACACTTTCTTTCTACCTATACCTCTATCCACATGAAAATTCCATAAAGAAGCAGCCATAGAAACCTGAACAGAATCATTTAAACTTAAACTTATGACTCTTAATCTAACATTATCTTTAATCAAGTCAATGAGGGAATCCACATACCTTGATTTATCTTGGAACATTCTAATATTTCGTTCCTGCCATATAAAATAGATAGAAGCCCCTATTAATAGCCTTTGAAGAATACTCCAAATAGACCTATTAATAGGTCTTTTCAGCATAAACTCTTTAATTTGAGATCAACGATAAGGGACATGATCCATATTCACCATACATTTCAATCTATCCCAGACCCTACTAGAGAAATCACACTTAAAAAATAGATGATCATGGCTATCCGAGACATCTTTGCAGAATACGCACCTCATATTATCATTCTTCTCCCAGACACCCATCAAGTCTTGAGTCTTTAATCTACCATGAATAGCAAGCCAAACCATAAATGCGTGCCTAGGGATACATTAAATAAACCAAACAAGATTAGCCCAAGGAACCTTTTGAGAACAGACCCTTAAGTCATGCCAGACAGTATTAACAGATAAATCCTTAAGTCTCCTAGACAAAGTTCTCCATAAAACCTTATCCTTCTTAACTTCAGACAGGCAAGGAGGCTCAATCATATTCAAACCATCAAATTCCATAGTCAGGCTATAAGGCCACTTCCACATACCATCAACAATGACATTAGCAACCTTGCAATCCAAAGATAAACCTGAATAATAAATCTTCCTTTTCGAGATAAAATTGCTAAGAGGGCATATGGCATGCCAGTTGTCAAACCAGAGAGAAGTGTCCACACCATTACCAATTTTATGAACAATATGTTTTCTAAGTTTTCCCCTACATCTCGGAATCTTCTTCCAACTCCAAGATGATCCTTCCTTTTTAGAGATATCCCAAGAATTTCTTCCTTTTAACTTGTAAACATGAACCCACTTCACCTACAGGGAATCTTTCTTGTTAATAATATTCCATATATGTTTAGAAATGAGAGCAATATTCTAGGTTTCAAGAGATTTAATACCTAAACCACCCTCAACCTTAGGCTTACACACATCAGACCATTTAATCCTAGCTTTGCCCCTTTTGAAATCCCCATAGTTCCATAAAAAATCCCCCATTAACCTCTCCACCTCATTAGAAATAGTGACAAGAAGAATGAACATAGAAGACCAATAAACCTGAAGAGAACCCACGACAGAGAATATGAGCTGAAGCCTCCCTGCAAACGACAGCGACTTATTCTTCCAATCAAGGATCCTTTTCTTCACTTTATCTACAAGAGCAGAACAATCATTAACATAAAGTCTCTTAGACAGTAATGGGATACTCAAATATCTAACCGGGAGTTTTCCTTCAGAAAATGGCATCACATTCAGAATTTTAGCCTTACTCGACTCCCTAACGTTACCAAAGAACACAGTGCTTTTGGGGAAACTAGGGAAAAGACCCGAAACACTACCAAACTCATCAAGAGCATTCTTCAAAATAGTAACAGATTTACTATTACCATGATAGAATAACATTAAGTCATCGGCGAAACATAGATGGGTAATCTTCATATCTTTGCATTGCCAGTGATACTTGAAGTGGGGGTTCAAGGAAATGTTCCTCTTAATCATGAGGTTAAGCACCTCCATGACAAGAGTAAATAAGTACGGGGAAAGGGGATCACCCTGACTCAAACCCCGTTTTCCCTTAAAGAAACCCCTCAAGTCCCCATTAACATTAATCGAAAAAAACGTAGAGGAAATACATTCCATAATCCATTTAATCATAGTATTGTGAAAGCCAAATCTAATGAGGCAGTTTTCCAAAAAACTCCACTCAACAGAGTCATAAGCTTTTTGAATGTCTACTTTAAACGCGCATCTAGCATGACCTCTCTTTCTGTGATAACCCCTTAGTAATTCTTGAGATAACAACACATTGTCGCTAATTTGTCTAGAAGGGATAAAGGCGCTTTGGTTCTGATCAACTAAGGTATTCAGACAGCCCTTAATTCTATTCACCATAATCTTACTGATACATTTAAAAACCAAATTGCAACACGCAATGAGTCTATAATCTGAAACTTTTCTAGGAGTAAAAAGTTTAGGAACAAGAGAAATAACAGTGAAATTTACCTCTTTAAGAAGTTTGCCCGAAACAAAGAAGTCTTTCACCGCCTTGCAAAACTCCTTACCAACAATATTCTAAGAATCTTTAAAGAACTGAGATGAATACCCATCAGGCCTAGGCGCTTTATTATTCTCAATATCAAATAAAGCCGTTTTAACTTCATCATCAGAGATAACTTTAACCATGTAACTTGCATCACCTACGAACAATTTATTAGTGAATAAAACATCAGGGTTGTTAAAAGGCAACACCACATAACTCTTCCCCAAAACACTCTGAAAATGACTGACAAACTGATCCCCAACAGAGGGCCCAAAATAAGGAATGCCATTCATGTCTTCCACCACAAAAATTCTACCTCTATTAATTCTTCCTTTAACCACATTATGGAAATACCTAGAATTATTATCACCCTCACTCAGCCATTCAATCTTCGACTTTTGTCTTAAAAATAACTCCTCATCCTTTAAAGCAGCCTTAAAGGCTTTAAGGCAAGAAAGTTTAGCTTCCCTAAGCTCACTAGAATAAGGATTAGAAACCATAGTAGCTTGAATAGAAGAGAGCTCCTGCCTAAGAACTTCCACATTAGCAAATAAATTTCCTTGATCAAAATTCAGTTTTCTTAGTGGTTTCTTAAGCATTTTGAGTTTAGAAACCAAAGAAAACATTAAAAAACCATCCACTTTAGACTCCCAAACCTTCTTAACTGCAGGGATAAACCCATCCTTGCCCGTTAAATAATTGTGAAACTTAAACGGCTTTGGCTTGGGTTTAGCAACTTCAGGGATTGCAAAAACTGCTGGGGAATGATCAGAGGTCATGAACGGTAAAAAGTGAGCAAAATACGTAGGGAAAAAGGACATAAAAGCCACATTACCCATAACCCTATCAAGTTTCTTTAATAAACCACCCACTTTACCAGGACTCTTGTTCCAAGTAAAATTGATATCAGACATAGCGATATCATTAACTTTAATCTCACAAACACAATCTCTGAAATCACTCATAGCAGTAGTGATTTTAGAACCACCCGTAGATTTTTTAAAAGAATCCAAAGTGGTGTTTAAATCACCCAATATAATCCAAGGTGAATCTCTAATAGACCGCTTATACTTTTGAAGTGATTTCCAAAGACTTCTACGATCCACAATATGAATATGAGCACACACGAAAGAGCAATGAAAGCCCATATCACCATTTAGAGGTTCAACAAAATAGTGAATAGCTTGATCAGATTGCTCCATAACCATCACATTAATACAATTAGGGTCCCATCCAACGATAATTCTAGTACCACTGAAACTAGAAGAATTGTTAGAAGCCCACTCCCAACGACCCAAAATACGACTACAAATACTAGCCAATTTCTTCTTCTTCACGTGAGTTTCCAGGAGACAACACAAACTATAATTATCATCTCTAAGTAAACGAATCACCTGATCCTGATTAAGGGTTTTGTTTAAACCTTTAACATTCTAAGCGAAAACTTTAAATACCATTGGAAATATTTTTAACTTGAGCTACATCATTCTCCATATCAATAGCAGCATCCATATCAAATTCAGGCCTCATACACATCGCAACACCATCACATTCAGACTCAACATCTTCATCTTCATATGATGGGTCAAGGTGATATTTATGGCAATTTTGGTAAAAGTAATCCATTTGGCTTAATGTCCGATCTAATCTATCAAGCTTAAAAGGGTAAATACCAGCTTCTAAAAGAATATCAACTTCACTCTTAAGATCAGACCAACTACTTTCACAATCTTCCACATTACTCTTATCTTTGTTTTTACCATTGTCATCAACAACCATAGATTCATCAACTAATACAGAAAAGGAGTTTGTAGTAGGAATAGGCTCATTACATTCACTACTAGAATTGAGTTTTGAAGTAGACCCCCTAACCAGAACTTTTGGTTTGAAACTTGGGTCTTTGCTCAATTGTCTTAAGTCATGTTTCCCTTTGATATTAATATCTTTAATGTTACCTTTAGATACAACAGAAGCACTAGCAGCTTGAACATCAGTCTTCTTACTATAGGTAGAACTAGCTTGATTAGTTTTCCATTTGCCACCAACACTTCCCCTGTTATTACCCTGAAAATTCCCTTGTTTTTCATAAGAGAAGCATTGCTGATGACCATATTTACCATAACCAAAGGAAGATTTCATCTAAATTGTATCTTGTTTCTGAGAGGACTTCACATTAACGTTACTCTAACCACTTCTACTCTGTCCGCCATTAATATTCTTTAAAAGATCATCATTAGTAGGATTCAAGATAGGCTTATTCTTTTTGCCTACTTGAATAAAGCCATCCATATCAGACCCCTTAGCATAACTACTATGCTCCAAAGGACCCTTCGAGTTTGAAGCATCGTTGACGATCTTCGCAGCCCTTTCCTCATCAGTTTTGGGTCTCATCTTACACGACAATGTAGAATGCCTAAATGTTTTGCAATAAGTGCACAGTGGAGGCTTCCACTGATACTTTACTTCTAATTTCCCAACTTTAGCTTCTCTGTTTCCAGTTAGGGGGTAAGCGATTTCCAAAACATTAGGGAGGTCATCATTAGCAGAAACCTCAAATAAACTCTGGCAAAATCAAGTTTACCATCTTTCTTTAAACACCGTTCTCTAGTCATCTTATCCATAAGCATGGGTTTACCAACTCCACTCATGATTTTCCCAATACCATTGTCGTTATAAAGCTCCATTGGGATGTTATGAAGACACACCCAAATAGGAATAGAGGATGGCTTAGTTTTCTCTAACCATATCCCTGGCTCCTAAACATTTAGAACCAAAGGCACATTTTGAACCATCTACGGTCCACTTTCAAGGACAGACTTCATACCCTCTTCACTTTTAAACTTGAAGTAAAAGATCCCTGAATTTGTCTTTGTGATTTCCTCAATGTCATACACCCTCCATATTCTCATCAGATTACCTCTAACAATACGGTAGTCCATGGAGGTACCAACAAAGTGACCATATAATTGCAGGGAATAAGATTGCCCCCCTTTAATCACCTCTTTAGCAGTAAACGGGATTCTTCTATTTCTATTCTCCAATTTAGACACAACACTAGGAACATATTCCATTTTCAATGTCATTTCCTCTGACCCTTTTTTCAATTTCTCCGCAAACTGCTTAGCATTAGCTAAAAACTAATTTGACAGAATAGTATGACCAAAAGTATTCCCTTCATTAGAACCCCACACATTCAAAGAAGAAGAGCCAATAGGTTTGCTTGAAAACATATTACCCGCCTTAACATTAGACCCGAAATTAACAGTAAACATTGGCCTACTAGGATTGTTAAGAATACCTTTTGAGCTAGACATCTTACCAAATTCAAACTTATCCCTAACCTTATCACTAGCAATACCATCCATAGGGCTAAGGGAATCAATGCCAGTACTAACTACATCATCCATACTAGCAAGTTTACACCTAACACTAGGACCTGCCATTCCCTTCTCATTCATAATGCCTGCCTCAGCAATAGTTATGCCATCTTTTGAGCTAGCAAGACCACACATAGTAATACCTACATCACCCTTACTAGTGTAGTCTAAACTAGTCTTAAGACCATAACTCTTAGCCACAGGACTCTTCAGACCATCATTACAAGGGCTAGTATCTAATAGGAACTTAATAAATGAACCATCATTACCAATACTAACATTATTGGCATTTACTTCATTATTCAAAGGGCAAACAGAAGTAAAAACTTCACTAGAATAGCCCAAAGAAAACTTTAAATTGTTATTCAGCTTACCAGAGCTTAAATCAGATAACACCTCCTTAATTTCATTATTCAAAGGAGAAGAAGAGGCCCTTTTACCACCTCTATTATCCCCAGGAGAACCTTCCACCCTATCACGAGTCTGTCCAGACACCTTAGCAGAACAAAGACGTCTCAACATCGAGCCAGCACCAGCAGAACTCGGAGTTGAAACTTTGATACCCCTAAGAGGCTTACGGTACTTACCCTTTACTACCTTAACCTTTGTACAACTCAAAGAAGCAGCACGAATCTCTTCAAAAGATGACATCTTAGTAAGATTACAAAGTTCTTCAAACAATGGATCAGGAGGTTTGTTTGAATTGATTGGCATAGCAAAGAGTAAAATTTAAGTGTTAATGATGATGAAGTACAAGGTAAAACGTATAGATTCAACCCTGAAAATAACAAAAAGAGATGAATCAGAGGTGAAAAGGGGCGGTCACCATATTTCACCCATAGTAGGAGAGAAATAACCGTGGCATTAATCTCCTTTACAAGTTTACCATTCAAAAAGAAATCTTTAACAGCTCTGCAAACATCATCACCAATAGTATTCCATGCATCCTTGAAAAACTAAGACGAAAAACCATCAGGGCTTGGGGCCTTATTCCCATCAATATCAAACAGAGCCTTTTTGATCTCATCATCAGAGATATTTCTAACCATGTACAATGCACCAGCTTCAGATAATTTCTTGTGAAAAAGACCAGAAGGGTCATTAATAGGGAGGACTTTTGAACTTTTACCCAACACATTCTTGAAGTGACTAACAAATTGCTCACCCACACTATTACCATGAAATGGATTGCCCTCCAAATCTTCAACATAAGATATTATATTCCTATTACGTCTACCTTTGACAACATTATGAACGTACTTTGAATTTCTATCACCGGCTTTTTTTTTGGGTAAAATGGAATCAATACCCCGGTAAAATGCATTACACCAAAAAAGCATTGAAGTACAATGGATGAGGGTGAAATCCCCCATTACGACCCGTTACATAGGCAAAAAATAAAGCAAACAAACAAACAAATTTGCTACTACCCTTTTCACTATACAAGAGCGACATACCGTTCTTATGAAATTAGAAAACAACTATTTCCTACCTAAACCTTTAACCTTGAAGTCAAATTGATCACAAAATTCTTGATATGAGCTTGGATATTCTTCAAATTGATCTTCATAATCATCATAGGCATTCAGCATATCCTCTTCCAATGTTTGCCCACCACCACCCGATGAGCTAGGAAAAGAATTACCATCATTAGGTAAGAAAACTTCATCCTCATCCGTATCCGAATCTTCATTTAAAATTTCGTCTCCAGTTTTCCATAACAACTGAGATCTTTATCCTAATTTATTAGGGTTTGCATCAACGATTATCATTAGGGTTTCAGGTGTAGAGTTGTCTTCTATGATCCATCTTTTTGGATCGTGTATTCAGGTTCTTTGCTAATCGATCTCAGTTTTTGGGTTTGATTTGTGGGAATTTGATGATGTCGGCTGATTAGGGTTTGTGTGATTACATCAATCATCTTTGGTTGGTTCGACATGGATTGGTATGGGCGATTGCTGTGATCGTCATGAGGGCGGGATCAAGAAACCCTAATTTTTTAGGGTTTAACAATGATTGTATTATTACTTCTGGTTTTGCTGCTCATTCATATCCTAGGGTTTGGTTCGACAAGATAAGCCTTTTCGTAAATTTAGGCTTTCAATTGTGCAATCCTATGATCCGTTGCATGGTCTTGGTGTTCATGGGGTGGCTGTTCTAGTCGCATTTGAAGCTAAAGTATGTGACGGTATGGTTTGAATCCTCGTTGAGGGTTCTCATTTTTGCATGAATGAATTCGTGCATGGGTGCCATTTGATGGTTGGTACTTGATTGGAGCAGCGTGTGGTTAAGGGTTTGGAGAGAGGAGGATTTACTAAACCCTAGTTCTGGTAGGGTGGTGTATGGTACTACCACGTTTGCTACTATAGGCAGATGTGTTTGGATTCTACATGTGGGATTTACCTATGTCTCTGGGTGCGTAATTAACTACGCTTTTGGTTCACTCACTGGAAGTCTCGGTTTAATGGCTAAACAAATGCAGGTTTTGGAGTGCGTACATGTTACTTGCTGCCCTATACATGCATTACAATCAACCCATATATTCTTAATCCTTGTGAAAAACTAAACAAAAACCACCAAGAAAATTAAACATGCATTGAGTATTTTTGGAGTTTTTGACTCGGGCTAGTTATTGAAGATTTTCGGGTTTAATTGGGTTTAAAAACAATAGATTATTCCTTGGAAGATGCTTTGCAGTTTCAAGATTGTGATATGGCTGCCTCTTTTTGAGTAGCTGTGTGGTTCTGAGTTGGAAAGTACAAGCATCATTGTTTGCTTGTTGATATTTCAACTTCTTATTAGGGACCTTGTAGTAGTCTAGTACGTGCACCACATCTATACTCATCTGATGACGGAAAGATTGCTGCTTATGAGTGCGTGAGCAAGATTTACACGCTTGGAAGTTTTGTGGGATATATCCTGCGCGTCCCATAAAGATGTGAATTGGTCTGATTACACGAAGCTTGGAGAATTTTGGTGATTTTCATCATGATGACACAGGTGGTGGTAATCTTGGAAGTTGGAGCTATTTTACGGTCTCGGAGATCAATAGTATCCATTATGGTCTAAATTGGAAGCGCGAGCATCATTCTTATCTTTTAGTCTGCTTGTATTTTTCTTTCAATTTAGTTTTGGTGTCATAAGAGTGGCATGTCACTTTTATGTTAGATTTTGCACAAGTTGTATGCATGTTTGTGCCCATGTAACGGGCTGAGATGTTAGGAATTCACCTACATCCATTGTACTTCAACGTTTTTTTTGGTGTAATATATTTTACCGGGGTATGAATTCCCTTTTACCCAAAAAAAAGTGAAGTCTCCTCCCTTCATGTGCAAAACGTTTTTCTAATATCGATGCACATGTGTAAGGGGAGTGTTTATGAAAAATGAAACTTTCAAGGTACACATGCTTTTAATTTATATCACAAGTACCTTGATTGAATTTCAAATGGTTTTATGGCTACAATGGAAATACCAAAT
>BQNB010166133.1:0-14145 GCA_026074375.1 Tanacetum coccineum | reverse complement strand
TGATAAGGTCATTTAGATCAAACAAAGAATGCAAGCCATTCATGACCGACAAAAGAAATACGCCGATTTAAAGTATAAGCCGATGGAGTTTCAAGTTAGGGATAGGGTTATGCTCAAGGTTTCACCGTGGAAAGGGGTCGTACGTTTTGGCAAACGGGGAAAGTTAAACCCCAGGTATGTTGGACCTTTCAAGGTGTTAGGAAAGGTTGGAGAGGTTGCTAATAAACTCGAGCTTCCAGAAGAACTAAGCAGGGTTCACAATACGTTTCATGTATCCAACTTGAAAAAGTGTTATGCCGAAGAACCGTTAGCCGTTCTGTTAGATGGACTTCATTTTGATGACAAGCTTCAGTTTGTGGAGGAACCCGTTGAGATCATGGATCATGAAGTTAAACGGTTGAAGCGAAGCCGCATTCCATTAATCAAGGTTCGATGGAACTTCAAGAGAGGTCATGAGTTCACGTGGGAACGTGAAGACCAATTCAAGAAGAAATACACACACCTCTTCACCAAGACCGCATCGTCGTCAAGTGCTGCATCGTAAGCCTTGAGGACAAGGCTCGTTTAATGTGGGAAGTCTATAACACCCTGTTTTTTAGTGTCATTGATGTTGTCAATAAATCCACAATGTACCTTTTGTATTGTACTCGTTTGCTTTAAATCGTAAACGTTAGGTTAAATCGTGTACGCCAAAAATTAGCGTTCAATGTAAACGGGCGTCAAACAATTAAGCGTTTACATCAATCAAGTATTAAATAATTATTTTGAGAATAATTATTGTCATTGTTCATTTATTTTTATTGGTTACGTAAATTTAATACGTTTCGCGACAAATTAAGTTTAGGCATACCCGGAACCACAAAAATAATTCTACACTTCAACAAAGACCTACGATTGTACCCAATACCTAAAGTTTTATTAAAATTTACCCAAGTAAATGTTTCTAGTCACTTTGTACACAAGAAAAACCAACCAAGACTTTTACATTTGAAATTTTACATTGAAAATAAAACTACACATCTTATATAAAACATTACAAGTATTACTTATAATACTTCAATTTGCATAAAAGAAATATCTAGTAAACCATCATCCTTATTTCCATGGGATGATACCTACTTTAATAGACATGAAAACATGAACATTAATTATCCAAGACCATGTATAATATGTAGTTAGTAAGACCTAGCTCAAGCATAGTGAATTTGACCAACTTTTCCCTAAAACCCTCATCTTGCCGCCCCTCCCCCTTAGACCATAGTCTTTGGTCTTTGTTTTCATTACTTTGACTAGCCCTTTACTTATATAACTCCTATATTGCAAGAGATAGAAACACACATGCATTCACTTAGCTAAAAATCAAACCAAATTCTCTCTTTCTCCCCTCTTTAGGCCACGGCTCAACCCCCCTATAAACAATCCATAAAAATTTTGTATTAAAAAATCATATGGTTAGGCTGCTTCGATAGAATTGTCAATTCCATGGATTTCGAGATGAAGATGAAAACGAGCATTTAAACAAGTACTTATCTATCACTCAATTCATGAAGCAAAATAGAGTTTCTCAAGACATCATCAATCTGAATCTTTTCCCATTCTCTTTAACCCACGAAGCTGAATCTTGGTTTTATCATCTTAAAACTCATTCTATTCACACTTGGGAAGATATGATCCTCAAGTTTCTATCAAAATACTACCCATATTCTAAAGCGTTGCAGCTTAGAAAAGACATTCTGAATTTCTGGCAATTGCCCATAGAGTTAGTTTTTGAAGCTTGGGAAAGATTCAAATCATGTTTACCAAAATGTCCTAATCATAGAATTTTGCTTCGTAATCAAATCATGACATTTTATCATGGAATCACAATGATTGATCAAGACAAAATTATGATGGCTGCTGGCGGTAATATCATGCGGAAGACTCCTCAAGAGGCATATGATTTGATCGAGAATATGACACAACATCAATTTTAGTGGGACGCCAAAATGTATTATGACACTACCACTGGTGTGATTGCTCATTATTTTGATACTACTTACGCTTCGATAGCATCAGTTGAGGTCCTTAAAAAGCAAACTGCATACACTATTCAAAGTTTTCGACATCAACCAAGACCAGGTCATCCTAACACCGTTTACTATTCAGACTCTGATGAGAGTGATGAGGATGAACCTTCTTAACTGTTAGAGGTTCAGAGATCGATTCACCTTTTGAGTGGCTGTCCCACTCCTTCTTCTGATCTTATTGTCGAGTCTCTCACCCACTTCCTACTCCCTTCGGGGATAGTGACTCTCTCGTGGAGGAGACCGACACCCTTCTTTCTCATATTGATGATTCTTTTCCTGAATATAAAATATTTTGCTTTGATATGGAAGAGAAGAGTAGTGGCAGTACCACTACTCATTCTGATTTTTCTCTTCCAGAATATGATTCGTTTATCTTTGATCTTTCGATTGATCCGTTTCCACCTGCCGATATGAGTGATTCTCATCATGAGGAGTTCACCGATGAACTCGCTCACATCATCTCTTCACCAGAGTATGATTATTTTTACTTTGATATTGAGCCCGACCTAGGAGAGTTGACTATTCTTTTTGAAGAAAATATATCTAAAGATTCAACCAAGGAACTTACGAGTATTGAGCTTAATGGTTTTCCTCTCCTCTTATCCTATTGTGACTCATCTCTTTCTTAGGAATTTTCTGAGATTGACCTTCTAGTCTCATTTCCGTCTGGAAATGAAGACATAATTTTTGATCCCAGAATATTCATTATCAAAGGAGTCCAATCTGAGAGATTTCATATTCTCCCACTGGATGATTTTTATTCTATCTCATTCGTCAGTGCTCCTCTTTTCCTGACTGATCCTCTTGAGATCGAAACTTTTCTATCATTTCTTGCCGGAAATAAGGACAAAGTTTTCGATCCTGGGATCCTCTTTATCAATGGAGTTTTCTCTTTTACAAGAAAAACTCCACATCTTCTGAATGATAATTTCTTGATCGATAAATTTCATAGCTTTAGTGAAATTTCATTAATGACCGAATCTTTGGTCAGTTTTTACCCCAAGGACAAAGAAATTCAGGGAGAGTCAAGCTAGAGACTCGCACAAAAACAAGCGCTTCTTGGGAGGCAACCCGTGTCTTTTCTTCTTTCTATTTTCTTTCGAATTCCTTTAAGACACTTTTCCCAATCTAGGAAACAAAAGATTCTTTGTGAATTATCATAATACTTGTGTTATAACACAAAAAGGTTTTGGTATCTCTGCATTGTTGAGTATATTTGACACTTTTACTCCCCCTATACATGTGCATCGATATTCGAAAGATGTTTTGCACATGCAAGGATAGGGAATTAGCATATGTTGAATCAATCGATATCATTAGGTTATCCGGTTTTACATTTAAGTCACATGTTCTCCCCCGATCAAAAGTATACAATTTTTGTATGGTTGTTGATCTATATGGACTTAAAATGTATGAGCTCCCCTCTTAATTGAGGGAGCTAAATGAGCACAAATATGTAAGTGAATATAAAACGAGATCTGCAACATACAGAGATAGGAGTGATAATAATATGTCTTGAACTTGTAAGCGGTTGGTCGTGTCAATCTTTCAGCAATAGAATCAGCAACAGTACGTCCTTTTGACCTGCAAAACTGTTAGTATACCTGATTCTCCCCCTCAAACAATGACCCGGGTATAATAGAAAAGGTTTTGGTCAATGTCTGAATGGTGACTCCGAACATGTTTGATAAAACAAATTGTTTATTAGAAAAAGTGTTCGGGTCTTAGACAACTTCTTGTCTGTGAAAGAAATAATGCACTGAAACGTACATTAAGTCTTTGGGTTAAGACCGGGTTACAGTCTGAAATAACTGCAAGCCATTCTACACTAATTTAAGAGAGAATTTTTTTTTAAATATATACTAATATACAAAGGATGCAATGCTTTAGCATTCAAAAATACCAGATATCCTCTTGGAACCAGCCTTTCGATCACTAAGGTTGTAATCAGGGAACCTAGAGATCATAGTAACTTTGGAACTAGAACTAACGCTCGGGGTAAGTTCTAAAGGCTCATCAATGGGTTCCATTATCCTAGTTAAATGACAGTTATCATACAACGCGAAGTGTCGTCCAGTGGGTTTCCACTGAGGCTTAACACTACCAACAACCTTTCCAGTTGGTCTCCAAGTTGTCTTAGTAGTGTTCACATTATGATTTCTGGCTGCTTTCCAAACCTTCTTAGTATGATTCACACTATGTTTGGCCTGGGGGATTTTGGTATTCACAGCGTTTACACTTTTACTGGGCAAGATACGATGGTTCTGAGTGTGGCTCTTTGGCATAGGTTTGCGAGATTCAGTGGCAGGTTTGGTTCTCTCTTTAATGATTTCATCGAATTGGGAAAATTCTGCTTTTAAGTACCATAACTGATCTTGTACTTGACTCTTTGCTGGACTAGTATGAACAAAAGGAGTCACAGGTTTAGGAGGAGCATAGTCAATGGGTTTAACATGCCCTGGTTTTTGAGACATTTTCATGCGACTGACTTCAGTCTCAAGCAAGGTCTCGTCACTATCATGCATCGTAACACGAGCATGGCCGGGTTGTAAAAGTCTATGGCCATCTTGAAGCAATCATAGGTTTTTTAGACAACATAGGAATAGTTTGGGTGGGCATTTGAAACTTTTGTAACAGACCAGTTGGAACTTGGTTAGCACTTTTTAAACAAACAATCTCATCAAGGTACTTATCCTTAAGTGTTTTTGACCAGCGCAAACCAACCCCTCTTTTTATGTATCAATAAGTAAATATAAATATAAATACACAACAAAGGATTAGAATTCGCGAGAGGTATTTGAGACTAAGGAGTGTGCCTTCTACACACCCACCACTCCACACATAAATCATCTGTCTTTTTGAAAGACCAAATCCCATGCCCACATTATGGAGTGTCTTATTATAACACCATACTCCACGATCACCATCTGCTAAGGCAGGCATTACCGAGTTTGCTGCTACACACGACTTCATCATCATCACCACCAAGATGTTGATTCACAGTAAAGATAACATAAGAGTCAAGCATCAAGAATCTTGAGAGGTGCACCCTAGCCATTAGACAAATAGATTTGTCAGTTGTAGCTCCATTTTGTATTCCACAAAACTTGAGTAATACTCGGTTATGGTGTGATAAGTTAAAGCATGTACCTTTTACTCATGGAAAATGATGTAGTAAGTATTAACTACTTGTTAGTGTATGATCAATTGCTACTGTACGATGAGATTTAATATGCCATGTTGCGGGTTAACTTATATCTACATAACGAGGTCTCCAACCTTACCTACTTGTTGGTGATCCACGAGTGCATGATATTCCCTTGAATGAAACTTCATATACATTAATGTTCCCTGTGACTTTTCAGGAAACAATGATAACTGTTGATCAACGGTATGACAGTGTTGAGGAAATTGACAGGTTATAGCCAGCGAGTGCTATGCCCTATCGAGGCTATATGCTGCCAGTTATTGAGAACGAAAACCGCAACAATGGGCTGTAAGTCAATAAGCCAGACCGAACAACAAGAATGCAAGGTAGCAGATAATGTTAACAACAAGAGAAAGTGGGAAGGTAACCACAATGGGCAATGTACTATAAAGGGAGAGAATAGCAAGAAGGTTAGCCACATGACCCGGGAGTGTAGGAATCCTACTGCTGCTAGGAATCAACAAACTCACACCTGTTATGAGTGTGGAAGTCTGAGACACTTCAAGAGTAAGTGTCCAATAGTGAAGTTCAGAAACGTGTGGATACAAAGATCTGCCGACACTTTCCAACAGCCAGGCTAAGAACAAAAGGAAGTTGAATAACACTTCCAAGAACAATCAAAACCAACAACAGCCGAACAAGAGGGCAAAATACTGGTAAAGCTTACGCTGCAGGGCACGAAGAGAAGAAATATTACGGCGGGTCCAAGCCGTTGTGTCCTAAATGCAACTATCATCATGATGGTCCATATGCTCCCAAATGCTATAGGTGCAACATAGTGGGCCATCTGGTCCGTAACTGTAAGAGACCTACAAATGACAATACTACTAACAACCAAAGAGGCACGGGGACAAGTCAGAAGGTTAATAGCTATGAATGTAGGAATCAAGGGCACTACAGGAAGGATTGCCCATAGACGAAAGAACCAAAGTCATACACAACAAATTGGAGGTACTAGAGCACAGGATGGATGGTGACATACCTTAAGAAGGAAGGAAGAAACCGTCAAGACCCTAACATCATTAAGGGAGGTATCGAAGCTTAAAAGATAAGTTGGCGTCGCCTTGGCTAGCCAACACCTAAGTTGGAACATCTTAAGAACTTTATTTCCTAGGAATTCTCGTGTATTTCCCCTAAATTTCAAGTTGTAACGAATTATTTCAAATTATCTATCAAATTATCGTATTATGAGAATTTCGTTAATATTAACTTAGGTTCCTTATTTACTCTTACAAACTACTCTTACGAATATCATAAAATTTTAACGCTATTTTGACGAAAATGAGCAATGCATCGTTAGTCCGTGCGCGATTATACATCGCATGATCAACTCTGTACAATTCAAGAAGGTACCAATGCCTGATGCGAGAGTATCACACTAAAAACCTTTGTTAAGGCAATAATTTTCTACTATATCATTTTTGTGTGCGTATTCATTAGAACGCGTTTACTTTTGGAAATCGAATTAGTAACCATATCAACTAAGCAGACCTTCACCCCGTCTTACTATAAAGTTGGCATCATCTTTTATCAAATCCTAAGCCAAAACATATCACTAGTCGCCCTAGGATAATTCGCTATCAAATTTACTTGCCAATAGAAAATTTACTAAATCACCCATTCAACATCGACTTAATGCCGTAGAATTTGACAGTTTTGACGTCATGATTAGTATGGATGGGTTGGCAAGATACCAAGTCGTTATTGTTGTGACGAAAAGATCATTCGTGTTTCATTCGGAAACGAAACATTGATTATTCGTAATGACGAAGGCAACCGCGCAAACGAGTCCCAATTAAACATCATCTCGTGCACTATTACACATGCAAAAAGGATTTCCTATCTTTTTGGCATATGTCACTGCAACAGAGGTTGAAGACAAGTCGGAGAAGAAGAGACTTGAGGATGTACCAATAGTTCAAGACTTTCTTGAAGTATTTCCTGAGGACACTGATCGGGTCTATACCTCCGAACTCGACAAGAGGAGTTTCAAATTGATTGAACCTGGTTCTGCATACTGTAGCACGGGCACCTTATCGATTGGCGCCTTCAAAAAGAAAGAGTTAATCTGAGCACTGAAAGAGCTGTCCTACAAAGGTCTTCAAAGACCTAGTTCCTAAACCTTGGGAGCTCCGGTCTTGTTGTCAACAGAAGATGAGGATCATTTCCCGGATGTGCATTGACTATCGGGAATTAAACAAACTAACAGTGAAGAACCGTTATCCACTCCCCAGAATTGATGACTTATTTGATAAGCTTCAAGGGTCAAGTGTCTACTCAAAGATCGACCTAAGGTCAGGTTATCACCAACTGAGGGTTCGAGAAGAAGACATTCCGAGACTGCTTTCAAAACTCGTTTATGGCCATTACGAATTTCAAGTTATGCCATTTGGTTTTGAGCAAATGCAACCTGCCGTATCATGTAAACAAAAATTATTAATATAATTTTACCGTACTATGATATGAATCGGGTATGCAAACCATATCTGGATAAATTGTGATTGTCTTTATTGACGATATTCTGATATATTCGAAAGAACAAGGCAGAGAACACAAATATGCACCCTTAAGCTAATCTTGAGTTCTGCTTAAGAAAGAGGAGTTTATATGCCAAATTTTCAAATGTGAACAGGTTGGATTCCCAAAGTTGACAGTTCCTACCTCGGTCCACAAGTGATCAATAGTGAAGGAATTCATGAGGATCCAGCCAAATTGAATCCATTAAAAAGATTGGAACATGCTCCTAAGTCACCAACAGGAGATTCGTTATTTTTAGGTCTTGCTGGGTATTACCCGAAGCTTCATGTATGGTTTTCAAAGATCGCCCAAACCAATGAGCAAAAAACCTCAAGCTCACCAGAAGAAGTTAAGTTTGAGTGGGGGCATAACAAGAAGCACTTTTTCAACTGTTTGAAGCCAAAGTTGACTGCAGTGCACCAATCCTTGCCTCACCTGAAGGAAGGCGAAGATTTCATCCGCAACTGCGAGAGCTTCGAAGAAGGGTTTGGGCGATGTATTGATGCAGAGAGAAAAAGTGATTTCTTATGCATCACGCCAGTGAAATTCATAAGAAGACATAGCAACCATGGATTTTAGCAACTTGTGGCAGTGGTGTTCGCTCTCAAGATCTGGAGACATTATTTATATGGAACTAAGTGTACGGTGTTCACCGATCACAAGAGTTTGCAACACATTTTAGATAAAAAAGAGTTGAACATTGAGCAAACGCCGATGCGTTAAGTTGCTCATGATTACAATTGCGAAATTCCTGTATCACCTAGGTAAAGCTAATGTCCGTTGCTGAGCTTGAGCTGGAAAGAACAAGAACCAACACCGTTAAGAGTTCGAGCTTAACATGACGTATAGCTTGGCTCTTCCCACAAACAGATCTTAAAATCGCAGACGGGATGGGTGAAAACCTGAAATATAAGAGGAAGACGTTGTGGGAATGTTGATTGATAGAACGCTAAATTCCATAAGCAATTACAGAGAACAAAAGTTGGGAACCACGTGGCGGATGGAACCCGTGCCTCAATGCAGGACTGGTATACCTTGTTAGGTGCGATTTTGCGGACTGTATCATGCCAACGAGTCCCCACAAATCAAAATACTCCGTAAGTCATCCTGGTTCCTACAGCAAATGTACCAAGCATGAAGAAGCTATATTAGTTGGACCCACTATTGCATGCCACATTGCCAAGGGCCTTTTGTTCGAGCAAAGTGTTTGACACTGTGCCAAGTCAAGGCTGAACATCAAAGGCGACTCAGGTTAGGATGGTAGCAACCCAGATACACCCAGAATGGAATGGGACAACAATCACTGATGGATTTTTGTCACGAAGCTTCCCTAAATACTCAATAAGGGCTATGACACAATTTGAGTGATCGTTGAACCGGCCACTAAGCACTGCGATCTTCACAATACCGATTAGAGATACTGATCATTAGGATAAACTGCAAGAATGTACCTAAAGGAGGTGGGTCCCGAGATATGGAATACCTTGTTTCACAATCATGTGTGATCAAGACCCGACGATTCACATCAAATTTCTGGAGGTCATACTTCAAGAACGCTTTGGTACTAATTTGTATATGGATACTGCCGAGACCATCCATAAACATCACCGGGCAAAGCGAGAGGACCATTCAAACATCTCGAGTAATGCAGCGATGCTTGTGTAAAACGACTTTGAGGAAAGGTTTGTGGTTAACCATTCGCGCATTCGTCGAGTTTTCTTACAACAATATCTATCTACAGGCTATTATCAAGTCAAGGCCGCACCATTCAAAGCACTCACTTATGGTCCGAAAGTGCGTTCACGTACTGTATTTGGACTGAAGTTGGAGAAGCTCAAAATCCTCGTCCGAGAACTCATTCATAGAGACCACTGAGACACAATCATCCAATCAAGCAAAGATGCAAGCCGGCTCGTATCGATCAGAAGAGTACGCCGATCGACTAAACTAATGTCGCTAGATCCACGTCGGGGATAAAGTTATGCTTAAAGTTTCACCTTGGAAAGGAGGTCTACCTTTGGCAAACGGGGGAAGTTAAACAGCCAGTATGTGGTCCTGTTTGAAAGGTGTTAGAAAAATCGAAGAGGTGCTTATAAGCAAGAGTCTTTCTCTGAAGAGCTTAAGTGCTCAAAGTTCATAATACATTCCATGTGTCCAATCTGTGAAAAAGTGTCATGCCGACGACACATTAAGCGTCAATCCGTGATGGACTCTCATCTTGTGACATACAAGCTTCATTTCGTTGAGAACCATTAGAAAAGTAGCTTGTGATCTAGTTAAACGTTGAAAAGCAAAGACGATCCCAATAGTCAAGGTTCGTCGATGGACCCCAAAAGTGGTCTCCTGAGTTCACATGGTAACGTGAAGACCAATTCAAGAAGAAATATCCACACTCTTCACCAATACCACATCACCGTCGTCAGCGCACATATGCGATAGCCTTGAGGACAAGGGCTCAGTTAACGGGGTAACGTTCATAACACCCTGATGTTCTCGTGAGTCAATAACTACGTCGATAAATCTATTATGTATCTTTTGCTATGTACGCGTTTGTCGTAAAATCGAACGTTAAGCTAAATCGCGAGAAGGTGCTAAAATTTAGCGTCAATGTAAACGGCACAAACAATAAGCTTTACATCAATCAAGTATTAGAATAATTATTGAGAATAATTATATGTCATTGTTTTGCATTCATTTTACATTGGTTTACGTAAATTTATACGTTTACGCGACAAATTAAGTTTAGGCATACCCGGAAACCACAAAACATAATTCTACACTTCAACACAGACCTACGATTGGTACCCAATATCCTAAAGTTTTATTAAAATTAACCCATCATAAATGTTTCTATGTCACGTTTGTACACAAGTAAAAACCAACCAAGACTAATTTACGATTTGAAAGCTTTACATACTGAAAATAAAAACTACACCATCTTATATAAAACATTACAAGAATTTCTTATAATTCACTTCAATTTGCATAAAAGAAATATCTAAGTAAACCAGCATCCTTATTTCCCAGGGATGCATACCTACTTTAAAAAGACATGCAACATAACATTAATTAACCAAAACCATGTATAATATGTAGTAGTAAAGACCTAACGCAAGCATAGTGAATTTGACTGAACACTTTTCCCTAAAACCCTCATCTTGCCGGCCCCTCCTTCCCGCATTAGACCATAGTTCGAGAATGGTCTTATGTTTTCATTACTTTGACTAGCCCTTACTTTATATAACGACCCACCCCCCCCTAAATATTGCAGAGATAGAAACACACATGCATTCACCTTTAGCTAAAAATCAAACCACACTTCTCTCTTTCTCCCATCTTTTGGCCACGCACAACCCCCTATAAACTATCCATAAACAATTTTAGTATTAAAAAATCATATGGTTAGTCCAGCATCTATAGAAAAGTGCAATTTCCATGGATCTTCGAGATGAAGATTAAAACAGCATTAAACAGTACTTATCTACATCACCAATTTCATGAAGCAAAATAAGTTTCTCACGCCAACATCACTCTGACTCTTTTCCCATTTCTCTTTAACCCAAAAAAATACGAAGAGCTGAATCATGGTTTTATCATCTCAACTCATTCTATTCACACTTGGGAAAAGATGATCCTCAAGTTTCTTTCAAAATATGTAGGTTCCATGATCATTCATACAAACCTTAACAATGATGTTTAGAATCAAGATGCAGAAAATTAAAGACTTTATTGATGATTGAAAGAAAAACCTTTTTGGTGGCTAAAAACCCTAATAACAATATTGACTACACTTAAAACTGCTACACCTAATTTTGAGACTAACTAGGTGTAGTTATACTAACAAGTGATATGGCCTAGGTAGCCTTTGTGGCTTTTTGCATCTTGGCCCCTTACAACATTAAACTTAATAATGTAATTAACTAATGAGCATAAAATAGACTAATTTCTTCAGACTGAAGCTTCCTCTTTTGTTAACTGTGAAATTATGTTTCTAACAATCTCCCCTACGTGAGGTCTTCATGTATTGAGGTCTCTTAGCGTACTATCTTGAAGTTCATAGCATAATAGCTCTCATGACGTTGCGGTCTTCACTTGTCGTGCATTTTAGCATCTGTACATAAATTCAATCTTTGAAACTTGAATTACTAGATTTGATAACTTCATCCTGATCTCAGATTATCTTGAATTACTAGTGATCTTCTCTTTAATTCGCCATTCGTTGAACTTTGGTCCGACATGCTCATACTTGCTGTAATCATGAAAGCCTTTAGACTACTTTCTTCCTCCTACCATCTATTTACCTTTAGCATTTGAAGAAAACTTTGATTTCAGAGGTGCGGAAGCTTCATGTACTTAGCTTTCTTGATGTCTTCAAATCTTTGAGTATGAACAATATAGTTTTTAGCAAACTATCAGCTATTAACGGATTTGATATTCTTACCATTAGCGTTTGCTATGGACTAGTCAATGCCTTTTTGCAATAACAAGGTGCAATACAACCTTAAAGTTTTTAGTAAACTAGCAACTATGAACGGGATTGATTCTCCTTTACCAGTAGCCGTTTTCTTGCTCTAGGAGTAGTCAACTCTTTGTTTTGAGAAACATGGTGAAGTCGATTACCATACATGTACGAATAACTGCACCTGTGATCAGATAGATCTTCAATAACAGACCTTCCGACAGGTTTTCCAGCTCGAAGCTTTAAGGTCCTCCAATACCGGAAGTATCAGCATTTCGTATGCTTGCTTGATCTCTAAGCTATGTCCTTAATGGAATGGTAAAGAGTGATCGAGTACAGTTTCTATCACTGACCTAAACCGTCTAATTCTTGTTCAGTCGTTTTTACTTCTTAATACAATTAAGTACCGTAGAAGACCTGTTGGCAAAAACATGATTTGAAAAACATTCGATGTGCTTGTGAAATTTATTTAGGACACAACAAAAGTTTAAATCAGAATGCTCTGATGATGTTTTGAAAGATATCTCGAAAGATATGAAGTGCCTCATGGCTCTCATCAAACTCATACAAGTATTTGTAAGACGAGTCATTCTCACTAGTGGATACTGTCCGAAGACAAGTATATGATATATTCTACAATACCCTGTGTACAAACATATCATTTCCTTCGCATTCCTTAGAGATCACTTTCCATCAGAAACAAAAGATTCTTTGTGAATTATCAAGATACTTGGGTATAACACAAAATGTTTGCGTATCTTGACATTATGTTGAGTATAATGACACATTTCTATACCTCCCCCTATACATTGCATCGATATTCGAAAGAATGTTTTGCACATGCAAGGATAGGACTTAGCATTTTGAATCAATCGAATCATTAGTTATCCGGTTTACATTTAAGTCACATTTTCTCCCCCGATCAAAAGTATGCAACTTTTGTATGGTTTTGATCTATAATGGACTTAAAATGTATTGAGCTCCCCCTCAAACATTGAGGTGAGCTAAATGAGCACAAATATCAAGTGAATATAAAACGAGATCTGAAACATACAGAGATAGGAGATCAATCAAACCTGAAGACGTAGTTGTAGTTCGTTTCATCTTGCAGTACTACAAATCAGCAACAGTGCGTCCAACTGACCTGCAAAACTGTTAGTAAAACTGATTCTCCCCCTCAAACAGTGACTCGTGTATGTTAGAAAGAGTTTTGGTCAATGTCTGAATGGTGACTCCGAACATGTTTGATAAAACAAATTGTTTATTAGAAAATTGTTCGGGTCTTAGACAACTTCTTGTCTGTGGAAGAAATAATGCACTGAAACGTACATTAAGTCTCTGGGTTAAGACCGGGTTACAGTCTGAAATAACTGCAAGCCATCTAGACTAAAAATTTAAGAGGAGTTTTTTTTTGTTTTTTTTGTTTTGTTTTGTTTTTTTTAAAAATTAAATATATATACAAATATACAAAGGATACAATGCTTTAGCATTTAAAAATACCAGATATCCCCTTGGAACCAGCCTTTCGATCGACGAAGCAAACGCGTACAATACTAAAAATGAATAGTACATTTATTGACGTCGTCAAAGACTTGAAAACACAGGGTGTTATAGGTTCCATTATCCTAGTTAAAGGACAGTTATCATACAACGCAAAATATCGTCCAGTGGGTTTCCACTGAGGCTTAACACTACCAACAACCTTTCTAGTTGGTCTCCAAGCTGACTTAGTAGTGTTCACATTATGATTCCTGGTTGCTTTCCAAACCTTCTTAGTATGATTCACACTATGTTTGGCCTGGGGGGTTTTGGTATGCACAGACTTCAAAGAACGAATCACAGACTGATTATGGTCAACAACATTCAACTTCCTATTGTGATCTGCTGCTCTCCTC
>BQNB010166131.1:0-14145 GCA_026074375.1 Tanacetum coccineum | reverse complement strand
CTAACCTAATGAACACAAATCAATAACCACTTAAGCTAAAATCAAGATCTATTACTAATCACTAACTAGTATTTTTTTGGATAAGTAATGAAATATTAAGATCTAAAATTATTAAGCTAAAAACAGGTAATCAATAAGCACAAAAATGATTAAACTAAGCACAAATAATCATTTAATTAAACAATAAGTAGATTGATAAGCAAATAAGCAATATAAGCAAATTTCCAAAAAAAAACTATGTGTGTGTGTGAGGTGAGAGCCTATTTATAGCCGATCCCTGAAGCTTCTAGGCCTTGCTTGATGCCCACGCTCCAATCAATCCCAGCCAATCATTTCTTCAATCATTTGAGGGCTATTGTAAGCCGTTGGATCAAATGTGGATGCTCAAAGATTGCCAAGCTGTCATTCTCATGATGTGACAGCTTGTGCTAGTTTTGTGAGTGAATGTAGTGCAAATTCCTCATTCCTTTGTGCTTTCTCCATAGCCACGTGGCTTTGATGCTTGGGTAGACAAATGAAAGCCCTTGATTTTACAAATTTGACCCTGCCATCTTGTTAACGATCCCATGAATTGTCTAAATCACCCCTTAATTGAGAAAAGCCCCTTGATTTGACTGAGGGTAACTAGTGGAGACGATGGATGAATAGTAACCATGCCTTGGCGCCTTTTTTTATAACTGAAACGGGGTAAACATTTTTAAACTTTGGGATATTAGCAAATATGGTCCTTGTCTTTTACTTATCTCATTTGAAGTATTAAAAGGACTTTTGTAAATGGCATGAATGGCCCTTGTGGTTTTATAAAAAAAAGGTATGGGCTTTGGATCCGGGTATGGCCCATTTAGGCTTAGGGACCATTTGTGGACTTTTCTGAAACTTGGAGGACTAAAGTGGAATATTTTGGATTTTGTCCTTTGTGGTTGACTTCTGTTGACCAAGATTGACTGGAGGTTTGACTTTTTCTGGCTTTGGCTTCCGGCTTTTGTACACTCTTCCGTTCTTGTGTCCGTGTTTGCCCGTTTTTGACGGTTTTCTTGTGATTTTTGATATATCCGTACCTGCGCACACAAAACACAAAAACAAGTATATTTTTGCCATTTTTAGCATGTTTTGGGTTTAATTGGGTTATTTTAGGTACAAACGGATATGTGTATTTTACACTTATCAATGTCCGATCAGTAGGTCTCCAAGAGTATCCAATATTTGTGAACACTTTTCCAGTTGGTTTCCAAACTTTTCTCTTTGAAATTTTCTTAACAGATTTAGATTTAGCACGAGTATTCACATCATTGATAAAATCAAGAACACACAAATCATGATTATCAGAAAGCATGCAACTATTACACTTAACACATAGAAGTTCAGAATTCGCATTAAGCTTAGAATGCTGCACATTTGCAGTTTCTTTAGGTTTCACAACACAATTCTTATTTTTCAAACTAGATTTAACTGTCCTATGGTAGGCTTTTACTTTATTTTTCTGAGTACTACTTGGTGTTTGTTGAATCTTATCTTTCTTTGTATTGCCTTAAGGCTGTGATCTGCTAGCACTAGTAGAAGGTTTTACTCCTATAGAAGACAACATAGGTTTGTTAGAAACTTGGTTTGATGAAGAAGCTATTTTTGTTTTTGTGTTTCCTGATGATGTGACGGGCTCAGTGAATTTAACTCTTTTGTCCTTTTTCTTTGGGGTCACAACCACTAATTTATCACTTGAATTGTTGATACTAGGGCAGGTTTGTCCGATTATGATAAGCAACTCCTGAATTTGTTTGGTATACTTACAAGCAGAGTCTAAGGAATTATTTAGAGGATGTTGTGATTTTCCTTATTCTACTATTTCCTCAAGAATCGCAGCTTCTACCTGAGTGTGCTTAAGGTAATCAAAGTGAGCTGACCTATTGTTCAACAATCTAGGGTTTAAATCTTCCACATCAATCTTAAGCATTTCTAGAGCAACAGGGTGTTTGGTAACAACATTATTAGCTTATTCCTTTTCTTTTAATTTTCTTAATTCATTTTTAAGAGTTGTAATAACCAAATCCTTTTCTTGAAGACTTACATTCAAATAAGAGATTTCTACAGACTTTTGATTGACTTAACTAACTAAAGCATCATATTGTTCTTTTAATCGAATTCGTGTTGGTTTGATCAAGTCATAAAGTTGCTTATATGTCTGTTTCAAATGTTCATTCGCAGCAATAAGTTTTGACACCCTATGATCCAATTCAATATTTATCGTTTCAATATCTTCTAAGTCCTTTTTGACCTTATCCTCATTCATATTTCCACTTAGAGATTTAATTCTCTCTTTTAACTTCTTTATGACCGTGTCTTTCTCTTGGGACTGAGCTTTCAATTCATTTAATTCAAAATATTGGTCAAAACTTGGAGCACTTTGATTTGACACAAAATTGTCTCTTTGAAAAATTTCCTGATTAAGTCGAGTATCAACTTCTAAAGAGATGCAATATTTTTCAAGAATGGTATAACTTTTGAACAGTTTATCATAAATCTCTTTTTCAACGAAATCCTTTTTATTGAGAAGCTCAGTCTCAAGTTTGAGGCACTTTTCACATTCATGCATATTCAAAGAAGCATTATCCACAGAAGAATTCATAATTATGTTCACAATATCTTTGTTAATGACTTGTTCCAAGATTCGTTCGTTTTCTTTCAAAACTTGATTCATTTTGACTTCAAATGTTTTTGACTCTAAACGATGTTGTTCCATAGCATGTTCCATTTGATGAAAGACATTTTGGATTTCAGAAAGTTCATCAATCAAATATTGATCGAATGTATTAAATAAGTCCTTCAGAGCTTTTACAAATGAAATTATTTCATCCCTAAAACAAGCTTTTGTATGTTCGAACCCCCACGAGCCCTCAGTAATGGCTGTGGCCGTGGTTCTTTCTTTGACAACCACGTCAAAACCAGCAAGATGGTGTTTGAGTTTCTTCAAACTCGTATTAACCATGCTGACTTTAGGAAGTTCTTTTGGAACCTCAACTTTGGTGGGTCTACCAGAAGGAGTGGGTTTGGAAGAATTCAGAGAATTCTAAGACCAAAAGGCTTGTTCAGTAGATAATTCAGTTTGTGGAACAAATCGTGTTTCAAAATCTTAAGAAAGTTGCTTAAGAGCAGCATAATCAACTGGTGTAGTATTAACTTTCTTTTCTAATATCATTGGATCCTGTTATTTTAAAAGCATTTTTGAACGACTCTCTTCAGCAAGTATAAGAGTCTCTTCAGAGTCAGGAATCACAATAGCACTAGTATTCTTAATGACATTACCATCATAAAGCTTCGGTTCCAACTGCTGAGCTTTCTTCAGATAGAAAGGATTTTGAAAACCTAGAGCTTGTTTAGTGGTATGATCATAGAAAAACTGAGGTTTCTTCAACATGTGAACAGTTTACGCAGATTGATCTCTTTTAAAAACAATATTATCTAGCTGTTTGATATTCTTTTCTAAGGCAATTTCCCTATCAATGTTTCTAGATTCTTCTTTCTTAAAATCATTTTTGAGAAGAGTAACCATTTGAATTAAAGATTCTTTTTCTTTTAAATGTTATGAAAGAGTTTGTTTAAGACGATCAATCTCTACAGACTGTTCACATGAATCTGAGACATTATCTTTACTCTTTAAATCAACATTTTGTCCTTCTTTCAAAACTTTAACTTGTTCTTTGTATCTTTCAAGCTCAGCAGTTAAAGTATCATTGACACTTTTATTGTCCAGATTTATCTTGGTACAGTTAATCACTTAGGTTTTCAGTTGTTCAATCACAGATAATATCAGTGCATCTTGTTGTGCAGATGAGTTAGAATTCTGAACAACTGTCTGTTGTGATTCTTTCACATACTAAGAATAAGGAATGATATTGCTATCACTGGTTTTTTCAGTCTTTGAATTATTCACAACACTCGACTGTTTAGAAGACGGCATCGCCTGTACAACTTGATTCATCAAGTTGTTATCCACATTATCATGATTGTTTACCTCAGCGAGAGCATCTAAACCATAATGAGATAAATTTGCCATGAGAATAATTTCGGCTGTGTTGAGTTCATCACAATCAGAGTCATATGCATCCAAATCTTCAGCTTGATAAGCGACATTGTAGGTAATGACTGTCTGTATGGCTTGACCTTCTGTAATACCTGGATCTGCCAAAAATGCTAGCTCTTCTTCATGTAGAATTTGACCATTTGCTTGAGCTTGTACCAGCAACACTTTATCCTTAAACCAAGAATCATCCCTTTTCCTTTTAGGCTTAGTGCATTTTTTTTGGACATGTGTCCCTCCCCTTTGCAGTTGTAACAAATAACAGTCCTTTGTTTCCTAGAATTACTTCCACTTGCTCCTGGAGTGTATGTCCTACTTGTTCCCATAGTATAAGAAATTTGTCTCCCCTAAACTGGTTGTAAAGTTACTCTTTCATCATTAATGGTAGCTTATTGCCTAGGGTTTGACGAATTCCTTAGCTGATTGTTGGTAGTAGGATAACAAGATGTGATGACAGCTGATAGAAATGACATCATATGGTTGATGGCATTAATAGGGTCATCACCTTGCTTGAACACTGGAACAATTAGACCCAAGTCTGGTTGGGGAAATTCAGGTTGTTGATTAACTAAGGGAGTATATTCCAATTGAGGGATGGATGATGATGGAGAATAAACATTGTGGTGAACTGATGATTGATAACCATTAGTTGGATGAGTGATTGAAAGAGGTGTTGATGATTGATTGTTTGAGTATTGTTGAGACTGATAAGGTGATCCATACTGTAGAGACTGATATAGTGAAACTTGTGGTTGAAATTGAGAGTTTTGGTATGAGTTCTGATGAGTTTGATAAGGAGACCGAGTCATCTGATGGGTTGCAACCAAAGCAAGCAGATCTGAGTTGCATTCATGCATTAAACGAACTTTATTTTCATGAAATTCGTGTTGTCCCAAGTAAGCATGAAGCTGATCAATATTAGTTGTGTGCAAATCCCGAACCAGTTTGACGTCGGTCACAAATTTGCTCCACTCGGGAGGAAGAGTATTCAAAAACTTGGTGTTCACTTGAAATTGTTCCAGTTTTACATTGTAGATGTTCATGTCATTGAGTAGCAGTGAAAATCTCAGGTACAAATCACGTAGTGTTTCCCCCTTCTTATAGGTAAACTTATCGAATTCATCATAAAGCTTACACTCTCTTTCTTGTTTCGTTAATGAAGTTCTTTGCATGAGAAGTTGAATTCTTTCCCAAAGTTCCTTGGCGATTCGATGATTGCTAACTAGTGCATAGACCTCGGGTGGTAATCCTTGGAGAATGATATTTGTTTCCTTGACATCAGAATCAGCTTGAATTGCTTCTGTAGCAGATAACTCAGAATATTTCTTTGGTCTAGTCCCTCTATTTTCCTCAATTGTAGGCCAGATGAGTGGACCATTTTCAACGGATTCAAGGATCATTCGTCCATGTTGTCTATTCATCATGTATAGCTCCATTATGCTTTTCCAAGAATCGTACATATCTTTTTCTAACATAGGTGGACGATTGTCGGCACCCGAAAGAATCGCTTTGTCAGCAAGAGTCGTCATTGAGAAATTTATATATTAAATGATTACTTGTTTGATCGAACGGTGGTAGAAAGAAATTGTGTTTAATTAAGTTGTCTTTTAAGTGTTTTAATTCTTGAAACTACACGGAATTTTACAATTCTTGACAAAACCGGGAAAATGTTTCACGGGATTTTACAAGTCAAAGAAATAAACCGTATAATTTGGAAACTTGAGTTGTTCAGTTGACACTATGTGTCAGTTGTTCAGTTCCAACTAAGTGTCAGTTGTTCGGTTCCAACTAAGTGTCAGTTGTTCGGTTTTAACTAAGTGTTAGTTGTTCGGTTCCAACTAAATGTCAGTTGTTCGGTTCCAACTAAAATTCAGTTGTTCGGTTGACACTATTTCGAAACCCAAAAACACAAAAAGACACCTTTTTGATGGTTGTTTTGCAAAAATTCTTGTACAACTAGTGTTACTAACCCTATAGGAACAAGAAAAATAGAAACTTTAAGGTTTTTAAGCTGAAAAATTTAAAATCAAGATTTTGTTATTTGTAAAGGTTTTCGAGCACAAAAGATGAACACAAATGATGTTTTTCTTGATTCTAAGATTGTACACCAATATCCAAGGATACTAGATCAAATTTACCTATGTAAATGATCCTTTAGTGTATACAATAGCTTCGAAAACAAAGAAAAAAATAAGAAATAAAGGATGATTTTTGCGAGAAAACAAACAAACCAAAAGATAAACACAAAAACTAAACACACCACTCCATGTCTCTTGATACTAATTGAAGAACAATCAAATAACATACATGGAAAGAGGAAGAAATGTTGTTTTAGTGAGAGAGAGAGGGTTGGATGAACACTTAGAGAGAGAAAGTAAACATAAAAAAGAAATGCATTAATGTGTGAATAATGAACAACCAACCACCTCTCCAAGTCATGGAGAGGTGTATAAATACCCTAATGAGGCCGGCCATGGATGGGCTTGACATGGGCTTTCCATGGGTTTTTCCTAACTTTTGCCCAATTAGATTAATTACATTATATTTGACTAACTACGGGCTTTGACTAAATATCATTGGAAGTGACCGATACTTTTCGTCTTTCTAACAACCTTTATAAATGCACGTTTAAACGATGGTGGCGAAATCTCATTCCAGCTGAGTCAAATTCATAACTGCATGCTCATTCTCAAGACTTAAAGTTTCAAGAAAACAAGAAAGCTCAAGATCAAACAAAGATAAAGACTTCCGCTACTCTGATATTCAACATCTTCTTTAAAGTCATAAAGTGTTCAAGTTTTAAATTATCAAGAGAGATTGTTAGACAACTTTCAAGAAAACACAAAGTATGAGCATGTTGGTCCAATGACACAAGGTCGCAAGGAGACAAGTAATACAAAGATGATCAAGTGATGATGCAAGATTTATGATCTCAAAAAGTTAAAGATCAAGTGTGTAACATCCGGCAATTTTCGAAACTTTAAATGTCTATGTTACCTTTTGACATTTTGGGTCCGGTTCGAATTTTTTTAACATTTGAACTTTTTACCGTCGCATAAAAACAATTGCCGCATAGCCTGTAAATTTCAAAACATATTTAAACAATAAATCATAATTATTATTATTTATCTCTCAATTATAAACTAAACATTTGCTCCTGAGACTTTCAAATTACATGTGAAGGGGTACACTATTGAAGAATATAATAATAGTGTTACTTCCTAATACTATTTAATATCATTGCTATTCCTAGTACTATTTGAGAATATATACTATTCCTAATACTATTCCTAGCACTATTTGAGAATATATACTATTCCTATCTTTTTAAAATTTGAATCAGGTGATGAGACGTAACTATGTGAATAGAGAAAGAAATAGGTATAGGTAGGGTAGTCATGTAAGGAATATACATGATGGTGTCTAATTATATATTTTTTTGAATTTGGTCAAGGTTGTCGTGACTTTAAATTGTTATTGCTATGTCTTGGATGGGTAGTGACCGATATAAAATTTTTATAAGAAAATACTATGGCCATGAGACTGGATTATACGGTTTATATCAAGTCAAAAAATAATTTTCGGTCAAAAGTTTAACAGTGTTACTCAATAATTTACTAAAGGTTTTAATTAAATATTATAAAAATATTTATGAAATGTTATCAAGTAAATACTCATTTTTAATGAAAAAAATGATTTGGAAAACAATGGCGCAAGTTTCGTGACTTGAATCGACCGTTAACTAGTTCAAACGAGTCTCGAACCGATAGTTATCAAAAACTACAATTTATATTTACACAATTCACCCTCTATTATTTGGTACATTCAACATTAGCTTTAAAAGTTTTAATATATAAATAAAAAATTTTATACCATTTCTTTCAATATCATTTTTAAATCACACACTTAAACTCTCTTCCCCTCCAAAAAATCATCCGGCCACCACAAGCCACAAGCCGGCCGCACACCAAGCCACCGACGCCACCACCGACCCCGCTGGAAAAAATTTCGGCGAGTTCTTCCGGCGAACTCCAAAAAGGCTCCCCTTCACCCGATCTATCCGATCTACCACACCACGCGCCACCCTCCTCCAGCCACCGAACCTCCTCACCATCTCTTTTCAACCACCCAAGGCTGCGTTTGGTTTCTCCGACACCCAAAAGGGTGCGTTTGTTGTTCCGAGACCAACCGTGTGAACGCTGAGTTCGCGCGTAGGGGAGTCGCGACCAAACTTTTTGGTGTTGTTATAATCTTCGTTTACTTGGGTTTCTGTTATATTGTTGTTTGAATGTGATGAAATCCATGGACACTTGCATTAGACTAGTTGTGTTAGGTGATTGATCGGCGTGAAGGCCGTGTATAGTTTTAAGTAAGATATTGTAACGAATATTTGGTCCGAAAAATAATTTTGGCAGTTTTGGTATAATCGACGTAAAACATAAAGTTTACACGTATTCCGGGGTCTGAAGACTTTGGAAAATTGTATTTTTGATTTGATAATATCGAAGAGGGTAATTTTGTGAACGTTTCGGTAAATTGAATGCCCCGTAACTCTTAAAAACGAAGAAGTTATAGCAAATTAAGTTCGGAAAATACATGTTAAAAATTGACAGCTACATTAGGCAAAAATAGCTGCTGGTCCGATTTTCAACGTCAATTTCGGGCATTTTCAAGTCCGTTTCAGCCTTCCGGCGAAACAGGAAAGCTGTTCGGAGCGACGTTTTGCATAAAGTTACTTTTTGGTCAAACTTACGAAAGTGTGATTTAGCGGGTCAAAACGTTGGTCAAACAACAACAGTTAATCGATTCGACTGTAGCTTTCGATCAAGGTGAGTTTATAGCCCCTATTTCACTTGTTTTACATTACTTTACAAATCCCGGGAGAGAATACATGCTCATTACAACTTGTTTACATACTCATACTTATACTCATTTACAAATTCGGTTACTTGAATTATGTCATACTCTCTTTCTATTTATGGATTTAAGTATTTAAAGCTGTTTATAAATACAATGGTTATCTTTTCATTGGACACAAGTATTTCTGGTTATCATCTCATGTTTACGTGTTGCCTAAGTAGCGATTAGACCACTCAATGCCCGAAACCATCATGAACTGTTAATTACAGATTGTAAGCGTGAATGTTATAAATAGATCTATTGGGACTAATTATCCCTATCCGGGTGAGTAGCGCTCACTGTGCCGGTGTACCGGACAACGGGTATATATCATGTCAATTTCATTTGGTGTCTTGGTCAGACACCGGTAGGGCAGAAATACATTTGGCATATTATATGCTACATAAATTAGCTTCAGTGTCATGAGCTTAGCGCAACAGTAAATACATTTTATGTGATACTGTATCTGTTATAGTAGTCATATTATTTAGAGATCTTGTGGTCCACACTACTTTGTTGAACATTACTGGTTATTAAACATTTTTTCATTATACTGCGGTGAAGCAGTAGACATTATTCTCTTTTGAATTCAACATTTACATTTACAAAAATCTATGAACTCACCAACTTTATGTTGACATTTTTAAGCATGTTTTTCTCAGGTGAATTAGATGCTTGGATTATCTGATGTGCATTGGAGTCTAAATTGACAAGATTTCATTCATGGATTTCTACTTACATACAAATGATCAAACCTCGTTGTATTGTTTTCAAGCTTTTTGTGGTGATGCAATTATGGGACAAATGTTATATCAATTTCAAAAAAATCAACGAGATTATTTTTCAAACGACACATTTAGAGGTCGTTCTCTTGTATCTTGTGTTGTTGTATTATGAAGTAACGCCCCCGAACATACTTCCGCTGCGACACGTTTTTGGGGGTGTTACATTATTAATATTTTGGTTTTCTAATCTAAGTTAGTCTAATCTATACTAAACCTATGCTAAACCTATGTTAATCCTAAATCAGATACAAGATAATGATCAAGATTAAGAACTACGAAGCAGATTGAAGAAAAATTCATGAAATGCTATAGTTTGAGATATTTGTAAAGTGGAGTGACCTCCCTTAGGGAGAGATTGTTAGGAATCTAGAAAAGTATCGGTCACTTCTAATATTTATAGTCTTAGCTCGTAGTTTACGTAAGTAATTAATTGTCAAGTAACCGGGCCGACCCATAGACTATCCATGGTTGCCCAACCAAATCATGTAGTATATAAGCCCTCTCCACACATGGAGAGGGTGTTGGTTTCTCGTATAATACACATACTCTTTTACTTTCTCTCACTAAAAACCTTCCACTCATCTTTCTCTCTCTAGAATCTCTCTTAATCTTCATGGTGTGTGTTTGATATATCATTACTATAGTATGAACAGTAGCAAAATGTTATGAAAATATTCTTTGACGTTAAGGTCTGTTGCAAAGTTAGTCCTTAACGGTCGTTACTTAACAGTCGTTACTTAACGACTGTTAAGCGAAATAACGATCGTTTAGAAAAAGGACAAAAAAAGAATCAAAAAATAAGGAACAATAAAATGTGAGGGGGTGAATAGTAAAATGAACAGTACCACAAGTTACGGAAATAGTCTCTGAGGTGATCGGCCCGTTGCAAAGTTAGTCCTTATCGGTCGTTAATTTTTTAGAAAAAATTCCACTCTGCAGCGAAGTGCGGCCTTACAACCACGTTGATGACATTTTATATAGGCGACTATAGTACCAACTTCTATGACATTAGCGTGGAGTTTTGGACTTGATGAATTGCCTAGAGTTTATTCAGTTAAAGTTTGTGTGGGAACATTGGTATATAAGTTTGAGAATCAGGGTATAGGTATGATAGTGACTGTGTTTGTTTGGTATATGGATATGTGTTTCAAAAGTAAAAATCACACCTTTTAAAATGTATTCATTAAACCTACCATGTTGCTTGGTTTTAGAAAAATGCAAATCCAATCCTATTTCCTTTTTCCTTTTCATATTTCTAATTGATTATCACCTTATTACATTCATAATCATCATATTAAAATGAGGCGTTCGAACCCGCGCGATGCATTGGGCTTCGTTTTTTGGGTAAAATCGTACTTTTACTTCTATGAAGTCTCTTTTTAGCTTTTGATACTTGGACACGATAAATAGTCGATTGACATCTACCAAACTTGAGTAATGGTTTATGAGAGAAGCCAACACTGTGTATATAAGAAGCTAGAGCAGCTTACAATAATCCCCTGAGCAATTACATAGCGTTCAGCTTTATAAGTTGTGAAGATAAGAATATCAATTCGGTCACATTCGTAAAATAGAGAGAATTGCAAAAATCGTCCTTGTGGTTTGGCCAATTTGCACGTTTGATCCGCGTAGTATCGAATTGCAAAAATCGTCCTTGCGGGAAACCTTAGAATCCAGTTTAGTCCTTTGTCGAACTAAAATGACTAAAATTCCCTTGTATATTCTCTTTCAAAAAAAAGGAACAAAGGGATATAATGTCATATCTTAATCCATAATATAAATTCAAAAACTCTCTATTATTTATACCCTTTTTATTGTTGCATGACTTAACAAATTCTTTAAAACATATTAATCATTAACACTTAACATTAATTATTGAGGCTAAACCTTTTATATATAAGATAATAAAACAAAAGAAAGCTATTATGTAAAAAGTATTTGGAATATATAATTTATAGCTTCATTTGTACATCATTCCTATCGATTGTTTAACATTGGTCCCTTGGACACTTTCATGCATATGAGACAATGTATCATTTATTACCCTTTGTTAAATTCCACTTTAGTAAAATAGAAACATAAAAATGAAATTTGCCACTTTATTAAAACAAAAAAGCAATTACGCAAATACAACTACAAAATAGAATTTGTCACATAATTGAAATACATACAATATGAAGAGTTTCACGTTATTGAGTTAAATAGCAATAATAAAATACAAATACAAAATGAAATTTACCACACTCACTTCTACTCATCAATGCCCATATTATGTTTGAGTAAATTAATGACGCTCTCTCTTTTTTAGCCAAATCACCCATACCATTCGGACCTTTTTGTTGTATTCTGTATAACTTGAAAGAACTCAACTTGATATTCAAAAGCAACAATAATGAAAAAATAAACTTTAGGTTATGTTTGGTTGGGCCGAATGGAATACTTATGTAATGGAATGAGCAATGTAATGGAATGAGCAATGTAATGGAATGATTAATTACGATTCCAATACCATGTTTGGTAGTCATGCTTGAATGTAATGAATGATTAATGCATATTGTTTGGTATGTAGTAATAAACATTTGAATGGAATGCAATCATATTAAAAAGATAAAAGTACCCTCATAATATACATACTAATCATGTTTAATAGTATCATTTATCGCTACATGTATTAATAGAACATTACAGTATACCTTAATCACCACTAGATTTGCAGATGAACTTTTACCATTTGCAGACACACAACATTACATGAACAATTGAAACCGCTCCTTACACGTATTTTGATAATAGGATTACTATAGCAGACTGTTTATAAATTCCTTCAACCACTAAAAAAAACCTGCACATCAAACCCATTTAACCATTGATATAAACCAAAAATTGAAACAGTCACCACTGATATAAACGAAAAATTACAGACTAAACTGAAACAGTCACCACAACCAGCAGCTTAAAAGAAATAAATTCGAACACTGACATTTAACCGGATCAAAATGCCATTGTTGTCATACAGAAAATAACATTCCAATTATTTAGGTCCATTGATTTTAAATGAAAATCACCAAAAAGTTAAACATAACCATGAAACCAATAATCTTAAATGAAAATCACAAAATCCATAATCTTAAATGAAAATTACAAAAAACATAATCTTCAAGCACCAAAATAGACGGCCATCATCTTCAAGCTTCGTCATGTAGTACGTCTAGGACCCATGTTTAAAACCATTGTCTGATTTAAAATGAGATCTTGAGTTGAGCATGTCAACCATAGCTTCAACAAGCTTCTCATCTTCAACGTCATTCCACTTTCTTTTGTTCTTCCCAGGACCCCTTTCAGTATCGATTTGTGATTCCATACCTTCACATGTAACAAAAGGATATAGTTCAAAATAGAAAGATTGAAACAATATGAATTGCAAGAAAAAAATATATAACATTAGACATGTAAAAGACCAATAAAAAACAACGCACAACCACAAATATTATAAGTTTCAAATATGACTATTAAGTCTGTTACGAATAATTATTTTTGTTGGAAACACGAAAAGTGTCGGTCACTTCCAAGTTGTAACAAGTCTTAGCTCGTAGTTAGTATCATGATTAGATTAGTAATCTAGTCCGGCCCAAGGCCCATGGGAGGCCCAACTAAGCCCATGGCCGGCCTCCATTGTAGTATTTATACACCCTCTCCTAGTCTTGGAGAGGGTTGGTTGTTCCATTTTTCCATACACTTCATTTATACATTCATCCATTTTCCATCCAAGTTCTCTCTAACATCACAACCCACATCTCACTCTTGTTCTTGGTTTGATCTTAAGATTACTAGTATTCTTCAATTGGTATCAAGAGCCATGGAGTGGTGTGTTTAGTTTTTATGTTTGATTTGTGTTCAAAACCTTTACAAATAGCAAATTAGTGATCAAATTTTTTTTGGCTTAAAAACCTTAAAGTTTTCATTTTTATTGTTCCTATAGGGTTAGTAATACTAGTTGTACAAGAATTTTTGCTAAAAACCATTAAAAATCGTGTCTTTTTGAGTTTTGAAAATTTGGGTTTCGTACTAGTTAGAACCGAACTAGAGAATCGAACAAGAGGACCGAACTAGAGGACCGAACGAGACAACCGAACGAGCAGTTGCATAGGTTGAACCGAACGAGCTTCTTCAGTCTCAATCGAACGAGTGATCTTTAGTATTCTAATCGAACGAGTGTTCTCTAGTTAGAACCGAACGAGTGTTCTCTAGTTAGAACCGAACGAGTTTTTCACTAGTTAGAACCGAACGAGAGGACCGAACTAGTGGACCGAACGAGAGGACCGAACTAGTGGACCGAACGAGAGGACCGAACTAGTGGACCGAACGAGAGGACCGAACCAGTGAAAAATA
>BQNB010166130.1:0-14145 GCA_026074375.1 Tanacetum coccineum | reverse complement strand
TTTTGATAGTCGGATTATGTCAAAAATGTCGTTTTAATAGGTTTTGGGTTGACCAAGTTTGACCAGAAAGTTTGACTTACTCGTAGCGAGTCGAGAAATTTTTAAAAGTTATTTTTGATAACGAAATACGTTTCGCTAGGTGGATCGTCACGTAACTCTTAATAATGAACGTTTTACGGCCAAGTCAAGTTTGGTTATTTTTGGGGTAAAAAGTCAACTATGAAATTTGACTTTTGAAAGTCAAACTTGCGTAAACTTTTGAATATGATTTGTAATGATCAATGAGTTCGTAATGTTAGTTAATTGATAACGAAATATGAAGTTCGGATTATATTATCCTTACTTTCGGTAAGTTTCTAAAAATAAAAACTTTGTGGAAAACGTTGTGATATTGTTAGTGCGTCAAGGTGAAATGTTTTGCGTCACACTTGGAGATTATGGTATATTATTGTATGTATGTAGTATGCATTATATGAGTTATTTTACTTTTAGTCACGTACCACTATATATGCATTATATAGTTCGTGGTTAAGACGTGAAGCTAATTGCACTTGTTGATTTGATTGAATTAGATCTTTTGCTTAAGGTGAGTTCATAGCCTCGCATTTAAATCTTTTGATTGTTTTTAAACTCGCGAGAGGGATACATATTTGTTTTATAAAATCGAACACATATGAATTTATGGTATGTTGGACCCGATTATAAGATTGTTTCCGCATAAGTAGCTATTTTTGGAGTCCCTTATTTCATGAATCGTTAATCGCCTTGTGAGGTGAACACTAATGCATTAAACAGATCTATTGGGTTTGACAACCCTGTCCGGGGTATGAATCCTTGTGAACACCCTGTCAAACGGACATTTTGTTATTAGAAGTAGTTGGTATATGACAATAATACCTTGTTTGGGGCACCTTAACATATGAAATGACATATGTATTGTTAACGTTCGGTGTCATGAGCTTATTGCGTGAAAGAAAAAAAATTGTTATACATTGTATTCATTGCAATGTTTTCCCGAGAACTAATTATGTGTTCAAAGATTATTACTTATTGATTTTTTAAACTCTATGAATTTCACTCAACATTGTTGTTGACGTTTTAAACATGTTTTATCCTAGGTAACCAAGGATGAAGGCAAAAATGGCGTGGAGGTGTTGTGCGTGTGATGGATTTGGTGAAAGACTACTTATGTGTAACTTGTCTTTTAAAAACAATGTCTTAAGTTGTTCTAAAATAATGTTTTTATTTTGAAACAATAGTTTTTCAAATGTTGTAATGGTTTTGGTTGTGATTCTGTGGGGACCTAAACGCGTTTTACTCTGATTAATAATGGAACACATGTTTGTTAAAGATCTTATTTGGAATTTATTTTATTGCTCCGAGAGCGTAAATATGTTAATTTTGTATTTTTTGTCGTTTCCCCGAGTTTTTGTAAAAACCGTGTTTAAAGGTCGTGTTTTACGAGGTTTAATGTTTTAATAAAGGTTTTAAAATATATTTAGTGGGACGGATTTAAAATATTTACTAACGTGATGTTACCCGATATGTTGGTCGAATTTACTTATAAAAGGAATGATTTTGTATTAAACTTGCAAGGACTTATGAAAAGAGGGGTTAAAATTGCCAATTTATCAAACTTGTATTCTATAAATAGGACATACATATCACTTATAATTCTTTTAGCCAAAAAATTGTTTTCTCTTGTCTCTCCCCTCCTCTTGTCGTTCGAACCAACAACACCAACATAAAATCACCATCAAAAATTTGTTACTTACATGCATTTAAATCCGTTTATACCATATTAATCCTTGTTCAATCCTCTACAAATCCCACTAAGAAAACCTTACATGCAATGAGTATTTAAGAAGTTCGGTTTTTGGTCAATTTCTATTGATTTGGTGTATAAGGAAGTGTTTCTAGTAGCTAGATTGTTGTTATATTGTAGTGGTTTGGTTTGAAAAGGTTTGGTTTTGGTTTTGGGGGTTCGTCCGTACGGTTTGGTCAAGGGGGAAGCAAAGTCAAGTCTTGTTCTAGCTTTGTGAGTGTTTACTTGTTGTTGTTTGTTGATTAATTAGATGGTTATGACATGTATGTAATTATAGCTAGTTGATTCAAGTGCAAAATTGGTTTGAAAGTATTTCAAGTATGAACATATGTTTGATGGTTTTAGTGCATGTTTTTAGGCTAGTTAAACATGTTGGAATGGTTGGATTTTGGTAAAAATAAGTTTTGGTATGACTTTGTGTTGACTTTTGTTGACCAGAAAGTTTGACTTGACCATAGCGTGTCGAGAAATTTTTGAAATCTAAATTAGGCTTTTGAATATGATAAAGGATGTTCTAAGGTCCGTTTTGATATAAGGTAGGCCTTGTAACTCCCATAAACGAAGATTTTACGGCCGAGTCAAGTTTGGGTTATTTTTGGGTAAAAAGTGAACTACAAAGTTTGACTTTTGACTGACTTTTGAAAGTCAAACTTGCGTATACTTTTGAATATAGTTTATAACAAGCAAATGATTCTTAATGTTAGTTAAACTAAGGTGAAATGATAAGTTTGTGTTATATTATCTTTACTTTCGGCAAGCTTTCTAAAAATGGAAACTTAATTAAAAACGTTGTGATATCATATATATATATATAAATGCAAGTATGCAATATATGATATGTTATACTTTTAGTCACGTGCCGCTATATATATGTACTATATAGGTCGCGGTTGAGACGTGAAGTTATATATATATTATTATTATATGTAATAATATATATTATATATATATATTTATATATTTATATATTATATGATATATGTATTATATATTATTATATATATGTATTTATATGTATATGTGTATATATATACACACACATAACACTTTTATATATAGATACATATATATATATATATATATATATATATTACTATACATATAAATATATATATAATCTATTTATTTGTATGTTAGTATATATATTATTTTGTGTGTGTGTATATATATTTTATTTATATATTATATTATTATTTATGTATATGTGTATTTATATATATTGTATATGTTATTATTTTTTATATATTATATATATATATATATATATATATATATATGTATATGTTTATATATATATATGTATGTATATGTTTTATATATATATGTATATGTATATATATATTATATATATATATATATGTATGTTATGTCTATATAGTATATGTTTGTATGTATTATATATATATATATATATATGTATGTATGTATGTATGTATGTATGTATGTATGTATGTATGTATGTATGGATGCAAGTATGCAATATATGATATGTTATACTTTTAGTCACGTACCGCTATATATGTATTGTATAGATCGCGGTTGAGACGTGAAGTTATTTGCGCTTGTTGATTTGATTGAGTTGGAATCTATTGCTTCAGGTGAGTTCATAGCCTCACATTTAAATCTTTTGATTGTTTTATAAACCCGCGGGAGGGATACAAGTTTGTTTTATAAATCGAGCACATATGATTTTATGGTATGCTGGACCCGATTATGAGAATGTTTCCGCATAATTAGCTATTTTCGAAGTTCCTTATTTCATGAACCGTTAATCGCCTTGTGAGGTGAACGCTAATGCATTAAATAGATCTATTGAGTTTGACAACCCCGTCCGAGATATGAATCCTTGTGAACACCCTGTCAAACGGACGTTTGTATTTAGAGGTAGTAGGTATATGACAATAATACCTTGTTCTGGGGCAAATAGGCATATGAAATGATATATGTATTGTTAACGTTCGGTGTCATGAGCTTATTGCGTGAAAGAAAAGAGATGTTATACATTGTATTCGTTGCAATGTTTTCCCGAGAACTAATTATGTGTTCAAAGATTATTACTTATTGATTATTTTAAACTCTATGAATTTCACTCAATAATTTTGTTGACGTTTTAAACATGTTTTATCCTAGGTAACCAAGGATGAAGGCAACGATGGCGTGGAGGTGTCGTGCGTGTGATAATTTGGTGAAAGACTACTTGTGTGTTCATTGTCTTTCAAAAACAATGTCTTAATATGTTTTAAAACAATGTCTTTAATTTGAAACAATTGTCTTTCAAATGTTGTAATGGTTGTGGTTACGATTCCTGTGGGGACCTAAACGCATTTTCTCTGATTAAATAATGGAACACATGTTTGCAAAACGTCTCATTTGGGCCGTTTTCTATTATCTTGGTGTATTGTGCTATTTTGTAACACCCAATTGTAATTTCCGCTGCGCAATCTAAAAATGAGGGTGTTACAAGGGCCGACCTTGGTACTGAGCGAATTGGACGACGGCTCAGGACATCAAAATTTTGGGTGCATCAAATTTTGTATGCATGTTACACTGGTATAGAAAGAAAATATGAAAATGTAGATCTGAAGTTTTTTTTAAAATGTTGAGGAAGAAGACGATTATTGATAAGAAGAAGAAATGAAAGGAAGATTTGTTGTGTAGTCTCACACCACACCACGTGGGTTAAAGACATGGGAATAGAGAGTACTAGAGTTTTTTTTAACGAGAGTATTAGAGTTGACTAAAAAGAAACCGGTTTGTGATTAACTTTTGTGTTTCACTTTTTTAAAAAACTTTTGTTATTTGCTGCTATACTCGTTCAAAAAATTCAAATTAACTCTTTCCTAAGAAAAATGAATAAGAAAAGTTGGTCGTTAGAAGAACTCGTTTATTTTTTTAAAATCAAAACGCGTGTTTTTAAAAATTAATATAGTGTGCGGCTTTTAAAAATTGTCAAGTTTAGATTTGATGAAGCTTAGGGGTGGCAATTTTCGACACGACACGATAAATAACACGAACCCGACACGAAGTTAAACAGGTTTGAGTTGAAGATAAACAGGTTTGGGTCAAAAAAAGGTTAACTTGTCTAACCCGTTTAATAATCGGGTCGTGTTTGGGTTGAATAAGTATTAAACAGGTCAACACGTGAACATGTTTAAGTATATATAAGCCTCTAAAAATAAAATTTATAAGTTGAAATTTATGTTAGATTTTGATTAAATTGTATTTTGTTATGTACTCAATATGAATGAATTACGATTATAAATCATATATCATTAAAATTGTCGTATAGTTATTTGTATGTTATATTTATCATTTTTTGAATCCTTATATATCATTTTTGTATTTAAATTAGTTAAATCAACAAACCACCAATCATATTCACCGCTTAACCTATTTACTTAAACAGGTTAAACATGTCACAAATGGGTTACACGTATTATGTAGGTTTGGGTTAGGGTTGAGTTTCTTGACACGATTAATAAATTGGTAGTGTTTGAGTATAGGTCATAATAACCCGCCAACCCGAACAGGTTAACCCGAACACGACTCGATTGCCACCCCTAATGAAGCTTAAAGTGTATTAAAAGGATATGCTTAAAGATAACTTAAGAAAACTACATTAATTTAAGTTTCAAAATTAAAATTTAAAAATAAAAGATACACTCATTATAAGTAGCATAAATGATAAGGTTCAAGAGATATCTTTTAGCAATTAATGATTATAATAAAACAATTGTTGTTTTTAGGTGATCTATGTTGAACTCTTGATCCGGAGTTTATCTCTTTATATTTCAAATTTTTATTTATTTATAAAATGAAAAATCAACGTCGGATAAGCTGACTTGTTTTAGTAGGTTTCAAACCCTCAAACACATAGTAGTGTGTTTAAGGATGGACCATTTGGGATCCAGGTGTGACACAGTCACACTTGGTTTTAAGTCAGAAAGTGTAATACATTTTCAAAAAATGTTATTTTCAATACGTGCTCAATAATATTTAGTGTTACTTTAAATTTTTATAGTGCAACTTTAATTTAGCTTAAAAAGTATTCAAGGTACAAATTTTAGTATGTATGATGAATATCTTTGAAAAGTTTGTGCAAGAATATTTCGAAAATATTGGTGCAATACTCATAAAATCATTGGTCCGTCACTGAGTATGTTGTGTGTTTAAAAGGGGCATTTTTTATGCTCGCCCAAGATAGCGCAAAATTCAGAACCATCCCTGATGAAGTTTCTTTTTATTTGTTAACAACACAACATAATATAAAAGTTCTTTTACAGGATGTCTCCAAAGGTTGACTGAACCAAGGTAGTTTTCTATAGAGAATTGCTACATCCACATAAGATTTACAAAGACAAATCCACATAATGATGTGTCATGAAAACTATTGGTAGTATCTCTAATCCTTTTTATTTTTTTCATATATATGCATCCACAAATCAACTTACACATCATTTTGTGGATTTTCTTTTGTAAAACTTATGTGGATATAGCATTCCTCTTTTCTATATATATATATATATTACGTAAGTACTTTTAACGTATGTAAATATTTAAGACATAAATTTTAAACACGGTTGAATTTTTTAGATAATATCTTTTGAAATGGTGTCGCGCAAAAAGTGAATAGAAGGAACCGAAGTTTCCCTTGCAGAAGTTCTACCATGCTAAGAGAAAATTAGCAGACAGATTCCAGGGGAAATTGATATTCAAACAAAAAACAAAGGACAATTGAGAGCATTTATTCAAGAAACCTTCATAAATCATTCAGTAATATGTCTAATATATAAGGAATTATTAATTTATATTTAATATGGGGTCAAAAGAAATTATCAAAAATGATATTAATCTTATAATTTTAACGAATTATTAATTTAGCACCCTATCCCCGAGTCGGGACCGGCAAAAAATATTATCTTAGAGAGTTTATTAAATAATCGAGTATTAATTTATCGAGTTTCTAATGTAGTTGTGTGTTTAAGAATGGACCATTTGGGATCTAGGTGTGACACATGTCACACTTGGTTTTAAGTCAGAAAGTGTAATACATTTTCAAAAAATGTTATTTTCAATACGTGCTCAATAATATTTAGTGTTGCTTTAAATTTTTATAGTGCAACTTTAATTTAGCTTAAAAAGTATTCAAGGTACAAATTTTAGTATGTATGATGAATATCTTTGAAAAGTTTGTGCAAGAATATTTCGAAAATATTGGTGCAATACTCATAAAATCATTGGTCCGTCACTGAGTATGTTGTGTGTTTAAAAGGGGCATTTTTTTATGCTCGCCCAAGATAGCACAAAAATCAGAACCAGCCCTGATGAAGTTTCTTTTTATTTGTTAACATAACACAACATAATATAAAAGTTCTTTTACAGGATGTCTCCAAAGGTTGACTGAACCAAGGTAGTTTTCTATATATATATTACGTAAGTACTTTTAACGTATGTAAATATTTAAGACATAAATTTTAAACACGGTTGAATTTTTTAGATAATATCTTTTGAAATGGTGTCGCGCAAAAAGTGAATAGAAGGAACCGAAGTTTCCCTTGAGTTTTTTTTAAAAAGTTAATTCCATACATGTCCAATTTAAATCTTAAAATGTCTTATTTACCCAATTAAAATCTATAATGTCATATAGGCTCTGGTTCCATTGAGAAGGTTTTTATTTTGAGAAGATTGAGAAATCTTCGTTTGAGCAAATTGATTCATATTTTTGACTTGATTCACAAGTAAACATCATTTAATAGTGAATCGAATCTATAAATCACAAATTTGATTCACAAATCAAAGCTAAAATCGAGTTATGGTAATGATTCCTTAAATTTGTATAGAAGATTCAGTATTGTACTTATATCGCAAAATCGAGAGATTTTTTAACATTGATTCAATTTTTTTTACACATTTTGGATTATAATCACATTAAAATGAGTTTTACGCTTGAAAAACTTGAATCAAATTTAAAAATCTATCATTTTTGAAAACATTATCAATTTTCTCAAAATAAAAACCTTCTCAATCGATCCGGATTCATGTCATATATATCCAACTTCATCATCATATTGGTCATATTTACTCATTTAATTACTAAATTATTTTGAAAAAGATTTACATCATTAAATTCCAAATATACCCTTTAACAATATGAATTCACAGGTATGATGAGAAAAGTTCATTTGCATATCAGTTTCTTCTCACATACCAAGAGACAAATCTTCACCATCCATTTGAGTTTGATCTAATGGTGAGGATTAATCTAAGATTTAACTTTATTTAATGGATAAGATTAAACCTTAAAAAACATCCACTACCCCTTCTTACATTTGTGTTTTTTAATTAAAACACACTTTCACCTTTATTTTTAAAAATCACATACCGCAAAAACCGTAAAACGTTAAGATTTATAAATTACACCATCGTGACGAGCATTTAATTATCTTTAAATAGAGGGGCACTTTCATATACTTTCGATAAACTTTTTTTTTTGTTTTTTTTGTATTTTTTTTGTTTTTTCTCGTGCAGTATTTTGTTTGATATATCACTTGTGATATTACACTAATCTGTAAGTTAAAACACTTCACATGCTTTCGTAAAAAGGGTATAAATATTATGTAGTAACTTCAACTTATTCATCATTTTTGACAATAAAAAGTACATATCCTTAGCTTTCTAACCATGTTCTCATAACATATTTTTGGACCTCCAAAACAAAATATTTTAATTTATAGAAATTGATGCATATCTAAGAATTGTTATTTTTTAATCATCACAACTGCTTGAAGTATCACATGTGATATAACATATTTGTACGTTCGAACACTCAACATGATGTCATGAAATGAGCATAAAGTAATTTGTTATAACATTAAATGATTGATCATGTCTGACATAAAAATAAGAACATCTTTAACCATATAAAACCATATATCAAACATTAATTTTATGAAAATTCAATTTAAAACACCTAAAGAACTAAGTTAAAAAAAACCCTTTTAATCCTACTAACAGTATAATATCACAAGTGATAAATAACATTGATTACATGTGAAATTTTTTCAAAAATAACCACTATTAATGTCACATTATATTTGCTTTGATCACATGTGATATTAATTATAATGTGAAATACCCAAAACTAATAGTCACATTATATATACTTTATCACAATGATATATTATATAATTTATTTATCCAACCGTGATACTACAATGTCAAGGGTAATAAATGTTAAGCCACGGGTGAATCCTTAGTTTATAAACGGTAGTGTTAAAGGTTTTAGTGTTATGGTTTTAGGGGGTTTTGTTATATAGTATTAGTGTGTTAGATGGTTTAAGGTTTAGGGTAAAATTTTAAAGTTTATTTGATAATAGTCAACATTGAGATAATACACCTAGTGGTTTAGAGGTTTAGTTTTTGTATAGGTATCGTCAGGTTTAGTATTTTTGAGTAAAACAGATTTTAAAGTTTAGTGTATATACCACTGTGTGATAATATACCTAGTGTTTAATGGATTTTGGATTTAAGCATAGTGATTAATGTTAGGGGTTAAAGGGTTTATTATAAGGATTATTGTTTAGGGAGGAGGTTAAAGGTTTTTTTGGCACAGTCGCAAAAGGGTTAGTGGTTAGAGGTTTACGGTTTTGGTATAAGGTTTTAGTGGATAGGGGTTTAGGTTTTGGTATATTGTTTTAGTGTTTAGGTGTTTAGGGGTTTATGTTATAGGTTTAGTGTTAAGGTTTAGGTTTTGGTATAAAAATTTAAATTTAGAGGTTTAGGGGAGTTAGGGTTTTTTAATATAATTTTTAAAGTTTATATAGTATAAATATAATATATATATATATATATATATATATATATATATATATATAAATAAATATAAATATATATAAAAGTAATATATATATATATATATATATATATATATATATATATATATCACTTGTGATATTATACATAGTGATTGGGGTTTTAGGGTTTTTGGTTATACAAGGTTTAGTGAATATGAGTTTTTAGTGGTTTTTTGTGATATATGGATTTAGAGATAGGGGGTTTAGGATATTTGGTATAGATATTAAAGTTTATAATATATCACTTGTAGATATTTTACCTATTAATGATAGAGGTTTAGGGTTTATGGTATAGGGTTTAGTAGTTAGGGTTTAGGGTTTTTGGTATAGATTTTAAAGTTTATGTATATATCACTTGTGATATTATATCTAGTAGTTATGGGTTTAACGTTTTGGTATATGGTTTAGTGGTTAGAGTTAAGATTTTTTGGTAAGATTTTATAGTATTATGGTTTATAATCACAGTGGATATTATACCTAGAGGTTAGAGGGTGGGGGAGGGTTTGTAGATTTTAAACTTTTAGTATTATATACACTTTGTGATAATATCCTAGGTAGCTGACAGTTGCGTCTTTGACGTTTTTGCTATGATCCTGGTATAGTATGATTGTCGGCTTTATAAAAGATGGGAGTAAGAGTTTACTTAGTATTAATGTTATAGCTTGGTTCCTCTTGATAAATACGTTTTATGGATACACACACAAAATTTTTGTTCTTCAAGAATATCAGTAGAAAAGTGATTTTGACAAAAGTTTTAAAGGTGACTACTTCTCAGCATGACATGGTACTTCCTGAATTATACATAGGTGATCAGGCTATGTATATTTGTAATGGCTAACGAAGCGATGTTTAATTTTTGTCAAAATAGTGCATGTTATAAAAGAGTGTCAAAATGGTTTACAGTGAAAAAAATAATTCACAAGATAAGAAAACAGGGTAGTTTATAAGGTGACAACAAAATGATTTGTGAGATAACTCGTACGATAATTTTATATACAATAGCTCAAGAATGGTAAATAAATAATTAATAACGATAGAACAAAATAGTTCGCATAAAGGTAAAAACAAGATGTTAGTTATTTTACATAGTAAAAAAATTGACAGATAGAAAAAAGGGTATTAACATGTGTGATATGGAGAAATGTTTCATAAAGTTATAATGTTTTAGTAAGTGGCTAGCATGAATAAGTAGAGAGTTGAAATAAAATTAACGAAATTTTCACAATACCATAATTTGATGGATAATTGGGTTCATTGTTTTCCCCACCAAAAGACTACATGGTTTCTTAATACTACAAATCTCAAATACTAGATAATAAATATATGGTGAAGCAGCATAACTATGAGCGTTGTTCGAACTGACTGGTCACGAACTCCTTGAGCTTCCTGTAGTCCTCTCGGTCCTGACAGTGGGACTCTTGAACTGAAGCCAACTGACTCTCAATCTTAATACGAGCCTGTCTCTCATGGTTACGAGTAACCGTCTCGATCGCCTCCATAGTCCTAATCGTAGCGCGCAGTGAAGCATTCTCTACCTCAGCAATGTCTACCCTAAATCTCAAAGGCGTCAGCTCCTCCTGTATAGGCACCCCTAGCAAATGCTCCTATATGCCTCGTATAGCCTCCCCGTGTTGGGCTAGTGTCCTCATGGCCGCTGCAGAAAAAGCAAATGCAGCGACGGACGCAGGGTGAACAACATCTGTAACACTCGTAAAAATTCCTAAATATCAGTCGTTGACTTTATATGCTTCAGTTTGACTTTATCGAATTTTGTGATAATTTTACGTTTAACCGGGAAGTTATCCCGCGTATATCTGAGGACCGTACCGGAAGCCTTCCGGGATGCTATTTTATGTAGTATTTTAATAAATGTCGCGTTTCGATGTTTCGTATCGATATTTAAATTTTCAGAATCTTACGCAAAGTTAATGCGCGTTTTCAGTTTTTGCGTATACTGTCAATACCGTTTAAAAATTTCTTAAGATAGTGTAAATAAATATCTAGAAGCATAGGATTCCAAGCATTATCTAAACTTTCAAACAATTGCAAAAACCCCCTCCCTTGTCCCCCTTTTTCGTCCGCACCCTCCACACACACACTCTTTAAATTTTTGCACTTTAGTCCCTCTAGATATTTTAGCACCTAGGCTTCCCACCAAAGGAAGGTTCCTGGTTCAAACCTTACCATGAACCTAGACACCTCATTCATCGTATATAATTTCCACTTCACCTCATTTCTTTCATTCTTATCTCTTTCTGAAAACACACGCATAAAAATTTCTCTCTTCTCCCTCTCCTTGTGGTTCGTCTGCCGCCAACAACAACCACACCATCACCATTGTTCAACTTTGATCAAGATTTTAGAAGCTCAAGTATATTCGGGTTATATTCATATAGTTAGTTTGGGTATATATTCACCGTTCGGGTTGCTCGTTAGTTTTGATCATCTTCTAAATCTTTCGTTCTTGTAAAGAAGATTTGGTCAAAGATATCAAAAGATAAAGATTATGGAAGATCTCCTTAAGAAGATAAAGATAACAGAAGATATTTCTTAATGTTTAAAAGATTTACTTGTTTATATCTTTATGTTAACTTCCTTTGTAAGTCATGATCTCTCTATATAAAGAGATCATAGACACATAGTTTTAGTATCCAGAAAAGTGTGTATGTACACAAGATACAATGTAGACGTCTAGTTAGTTGGTTTAGCCTCAAGGATCTTTGATCCCTGTTACTAGGTAGAGTAACCGTTCTATTCTGATCAAATAGAATTTGAGGCTTGGTGGAAATGTTTGGTAATAAAACCTTGTTCAAATAACATTGATGTTCTTTATTTAATTCCGTTGTGCATATTGTTATCATTATTATTGTTAATCCTAGATATAAGTTCTAATCAAACTGAGCTTAAACGATCTAAGGAGTTGTTTAGAAGTCTATTTTATGAAGAAAAGAAGTCACAAAATTCTGTTTTTGGTTTCTTGTGTGATTCGGTGACTATTAGGGTTTTTCACCTAAACCCTAATTCTGTAAAAGAAGAATCTGGTACCATACGTGGCTGTTGTTGATTGGTTCGTGACAACAAGGAGATTTGACATGATAGGCTATGGGAGGAAGGAGAATGCTAATTTGTGACGGATTCGTGACAGCTTTGTGACACTTAAAAAGTGTCGTCTGGATACTTAAAAAAGATATCCTTAACAATGGTAATTGATGGTTGATACTGCCACGAGATACAGTACTGCTGGTGATCGTAAATATTGGTGTTTTACTGACGCTAAAAAGTGTCACAAAAAGGTAAGGAGGAAGGAGCACTTTATACTGTCAATACAAGTTAGTACTGCTAGCATTAAACAGTTACTACTGCTAGGCTTATTGGTAGTTGTTAATACTGTTCGAGCTCTAATGATTTTATGCTGGTATTGAAAGACTTTATTAGTACTGCTTATTGTTACTTAGTGCTGAACAATGAGAAAACAAGTATACAAAGTTAATGCTGCTTTGGTTTGAAGTTAATACTGTCAGTTATGTGTTAATACTGCCAGTTATCATTAGTGCTGCCAAAGAGAACAGTTGAAACTGTTAGTGCTGTTATTGAACTTAATACTGCCAAGCAACATTAGTGCTGCTACGTTTAAACAGTTAATGCTGTTTGATTACAAGTTTGTACTGCTTGGGCTCGAATACATGGTTAATGCTGCTATCATTATAGTGTGATGCTGTTAATAGCAGTTACTACTGTTAGCCTTATCTTTGAAGCCTTAAGAAGAATAGTAGTAAGTTAATGCTGCTTGTTGTTTTAAAGAGTTACTACTGTTAGCATTCGTAATGTTTCTGCTGCTAGTGTTAAAAGCAATTAGTTATTACTGTTTGGGATTCAAAGATAATATTGCTAGCTTTATTCGATGACACACACGTGGTTTGGATCTCGAATTGAACAGGATGCTTCGTTTAAGGGGAAGCTAACAGAAGGTTTTTGGATTATGGTTTATTTGTTCTTAAACGTTTAAAAGGCTCGTATTTTTGGATTCATTAGATTAATTGGTTACGAAGAAGGTTGTTTATTACTTATTTGAAGTTGAAGTGGAGTTTTTCGGATGCGTGTTCTTATCATATCTCAAAGTGGGTGTTACACTTTGAAGGTAACTTGTTCGTGCTTACAATGTTGTGACGAAGACTTGTCAAAATCTAGCAAAGGTGTGTGATTTCTCTTATGGTGCTCAATGCTCACATTTGCTATCACTTTGGTTAAGTGTCTCATAGAAGATGAGGATTTTGTCAAGAGGTTGCGATCTACTTATATTTCACAGATTTATTTATGAGTTTGACGTCACGTGGATAGTACAAGATATAAGACACAAGTTTGGGTTATTCTACTTCTACATCAAGTTTGTTATACTTAGTTTTCTTCATAAGTGATCATTACATAAAGCCTACAGAATTGAAGATTCAAGAAATGGTTAACATATGG
>BQNB010166129.1:0-14145 GCA_026074375.1 Tanacetum coccineum | reverse complement strand
AGTCCAATGACTTTACTATATATATAATCACAGTTAGTAGAACTGATAAAAAACTTAAATTTAAAATCTATAAAAAGTATGGGATCAAATATTAAAAAGTTTAAAAAGTTTAAACATTGAGTTGACTAGTCCCTGACATTGGTTTCATCACTATGTATTTTACGTGATTTATGACATGATTTTGACAACTCACTGACAAAGTAGACGAATCACTGCATATATAGAAACATTGAGTTGACTAGTACCTGACATTGGTTTCATCACTATGTATTTTACGTGGTTTATGACATGATTTTGACAACTCACTGACATATATGATAACTTTTACTTTTTAACCCTATAAATATCATAATATATTGTTTATAACATATCATATACAAAAAAAAACTCAATGGCGTGTCCAGTTCCACATACTTTTGATGAAATCAAATGTATGGTTGAGAAACAAATTCAAGAGGATCGAGGTTGTCAGTTAGCAATTATGAACTTAGGCCATCAATATGGTGAGGAGATTGAAGCTAAAAATGAATTGCTGAAAGCATACGAGCAATGCAAAGACATCTCGATGGATAAACGTGCTAAGATTGAAATTTTTCTTAAAATAGAATCTGAATTAGACTACGAAATGCAAAGTGCTTTGTTTAGAAAGGCGGAAAAATTGGAAAAACAAATTAGGGATAAACTTGGTTGGTTGCAACAACTTTAAGTTATGTTTTAGTTTTACTTATGTATTTGGTTAAAATTCCGTATCGTTTTTAACGTAAGTTATGTATTGTGTTAAATTGTCGTAGCGTTATTAATCTTCTTATGTAATGGTGAATTTTAGTTGAATATTATATATGAACCTATCTATTTGAATGAATGAGTTACGTATTATTTTGTTTTTATGGTAACGACCACATGTTTTTATTCAACAAAACCATTTAATTGTAACCCAAATTGAATACATTAGAAAGCCCTAAAACTTAGAAAGAAGCATACAAATTACAATCAAAATGACAAACTACTCTAAACCAAGATTGTCCATGTCATTGTACAGTTCGTGAAGTAGTGCAGTCGAATTACGTGTGTGTTGTTCCGGATGCATATGCATTTCGACTGCTGCCTCAAGTACTTTTATCTTTCCAAGTAAGTGCTTGCAGTTTGAGCACCCTCCACTTATTGAAGTTCCTGACTGATGGTTTTGTGGTGTTGTACTTCCTGAGGAATAGCTATTAGGTGATGAAGGTTCTGAGGAATAACTTGGAGTCGATGAAGATCCAAGTGAACTGAGTAGTAGACGGACTCGTTCCTCTTTCCATAAAATTTTTTTACATCCATAATCATTTTCCTTAGGCTGTTATAGAGTAAATAAATCAATTGTTACAAAATTAATAGAAAGCACAAAAAAACAAAACAAGTGATTGTTCACCTTAGATCGTGGACATGCATAGTAAAGTTTACCACGGGTGTTTGGTTGGTACGATTCTCGGAGAACAACATCTCCTTTTCCACAACGACACGCAAAAGCTTCATATGGCGCCATTTTCATAATTGCAATGTAATCTATTAAAGAGTTGTATGAATAAACGAATATCTAACCTAAGGTGTTGTTTGCAGATACTTTGAAAGTATGGTATTTATTTTACAAAAACAGATTTGACAAGTCATTTAAAGTTGGTTTCATCACTATGTATTTTACGTGATTTATGACATGATTTTGACAACTCACTGACAAAGTAGACGAATCACTGCATATATAGAAACATTGAGTTGACTAGTCCCTGACATTGGCTTCATCACTATGTATTTTACGTGATTTATGACATGATTTTGACAACCCACTGACAAAGTAGACGAATCACTGCATATATAGAAACATTGAGTTGACTAGTCCCTGACATTGGCTTCATCACTATGTATTTTACGTGATTTATGACATGATTTTGACAACTCACTGACATATTAGACGAATCACTGAATATATAGAAACATTGAGTTGACTAGTCCCTAACATTGGTTTTATCACTTTATATTTTACGTGATTTATTACATGATTTTGACAACTCACTGACATATATGATAACTTTTACTTTTTAACCCTATAAATATCATAATATATTGTTTATAACATATCATATACAAAAAAACTCAATGGTGTGTCCAGTTCCACATACTTTTGATGAAATCAAATGAATGGTTGAGAAACAAATTCAGGAGGATCGAGGTCGTCAGTTAGCAATTATGAACTTAGGCCATCAATATGGTGAGGAGATTGAAGCTAAAAATGAATTGCTGAAAGCATACGAGTAATGCAGAGACATCTCGATGGATAAACGTGCTAAAATTGAAAATTTTCTTAAAATAGAATCTGAATTAGACTACGAAATGCAAAGTGCTTTGTTTAGAAAGGCAGCAAAATTGGAAAAACAATTCAGGGATAAACTTGGTTGGTTGCAACAACTTTAAGTTATGTTTTAGTTTTACTTATGTATTTAGTTAAAATTTCGTATCGTTTTTAACGTAAGTTATGTATTGTGTTAAATTGTCGTAGCGTTATTAATCTTCTTATGTAATGGTGAATTTTAGTTGAATAATATATATGAAGCTATCTATTTGAATGAATGAGTTATGTATTATTTTGTTTTTATGGTAACGACCACATGTTTTTATTGAACAAACCCATTTAATTGTAACCCAAATTGAATACATTAGAAAGCCCTAAAACTTAAAAAGAAGCAAGCATACAAATTACAATCAAAATGACAAACTACTCTAAACCAAGATTGTCCATGTCATTGTACAGTTCGTGAAGTAATGCAATCGAATTACATGTGTGTTGTTCCGGATGCATATGCATTTTGACTGTTGCCTCAAGTACTTTATCTTTCCAAGTAAGTGCTTGCAGTTTGAGCACCCTCCACTTATTGAAGTTCCTGACTGATGGTTTTGTGGTGTTGTACTTCCTGAGGAATAGCTATTAGGTGATGAAGGTTCTGAGGAATAACTTGGAGTCGATGAAGATCCCGAAGAACTGAGTAGTAGACGGACTCGTTCCTCTTTTCATAAAAAACTTTTACATCCATAATCATTTTCCTTAGGCTGTTATAGAGTAAATAAACCAATTGTTACAAAATTAACCGAAAACAATAAAAAAAATAAGTGATTGTTCACCTTAGATCGTGGACATGCATAGTCTAGTTTACCACGGGTGTTTGGTTGGTACTATTCTCGGAGAACAACATCTCCTTTTCCACAACGACACGCAAAAGCTTCATATGGCGCCATTTTCATAATTGCAATGTAATCTCATGGTTTTGCAGGACCACCTACTTGTGGACTATGGTAAGTACGCCCTTGGTTGCATGACAGGAGCTGACATGAAAAAGTGTGTACACCTAAAAGGCGTTAGGGATGAGCTGCTAAGGAGTATGGAAGAAAAAAGACAGTTGATGGCAAACTACAGAGACATATAGTTTGATTATTGCTTAACACCAGTTTGCTAACCATCTTTGTAGTTGTTTGTTGTTGTTTTCAAGTTTTTATAAATCGTCAAAATAAGGTTGCCATGTAATATCTTGTTGTAATGCTAGTAATGACTATCGTTTTTCTTTATTCAAGTATAAGTTTTCGCATTATAGATCACGCATTTCTAGCAGTGATAAGCACATTCGGAGTCTGGACATGATTTTACAAATCTATTCAAGGAAATGACTTATGCATGCCAGTGAATGGTACTATTACCTATCGTTGAATTTTATAAAATTCAACTTATCGCGTTAAACAATTGAAATGAAAAAATTTTTTTACCCAAACAGACACACTTTAGCAACATCATATCTTATGTATATTAAATTATTTTCGTAACAAACTTTGGTTCACTGGGTAGACCTCATCAAAGACATCACTACCAACCCAAAAAAAAATATCATTTGAAATATCGATTGCGTCAAACGTTCACAAAGATTGCCGATATCGTTATTTTGAACTAAAAAAATACATTCAATAACTACAACTGACACATTTTGCAACGTCATATCTTAATCATATTGAATTATTTTCGTAAAAAATTTTGGTTCACTGTGTAGACCTCATAAAAAATAAGCTAATTGGAAATTGGGAGTTGAAACCTTGGATTTTGTTGTCTCAGAACCAAGGCCACTCTTTCTGAGTGAGTGGCCTAAAAAACTTGTCCTAATGGCCCCTTGCCTCTAAACCTTAAGCTTTTAAGCTCAATAAGCTGTATGAAGCTTATTTCTCCTTGTTGCTTGAAAATGAACTCAAAAACACTCAAGTAATCATAATTTCTTTATGTAAATGATGAGAATGAGCAAAAGTTTGTCTAAAAACAGGATATATGCTAAATTTGAGCTTATGAACATAATAAGCTCAAAATGAGCTTATTAAGTGCTTTATTTAATGAAAAAACGACTTTAAACTTGAAAAACAAATGACAAGAACACTTGTAAATGAATCGTATTGAACAAATGAAGAAGTAAGTACAAGCTTATAATAAGAAGAGTACAGAGCTTTTAAAGCTATTTTTAAAAAAACTTGAAATAATAAAATGCTTTATATGAAGGAAAATACAAATGAAATTTAAAAATAAAAACTAACTAACTTGGTTCTTCTGTCTTCTTCCTCTTTTATAGGCTGCTTATGTGTTTGTTGTGAGAGTAGAACAACCCAAAGCAATCTAGACCCTTCAATCTTATCAATCTTAGCCGTCCCTTTTGCTCGAAATTGGTGGGATTGCCAAATAGGATTTAGGGTTTTAGTGGAGGAGGAGGGAGGTGTTTGTTCATGGGGTTTTTGAGGTGCAGGGTAGAAGAGGGAAGGCAAACCCGTGAGTGGGTTTTTTTTGGGGAGGAAGTATTTAGGCGGGAAAAAAATGGTTGTATGAAAAAAGGAAAGAAGAAAGTGACGGGCACAAGTTTGGGTATTTGGCAAACATGGTCCCTCAAAGTGTTATGGTGGATTGCACCCATGGTCCTTGGTGTTTACAACTTTTGGGGACTTGGCAAGAATAGTCCCCAAAAGTTATATGACTTATTGCATGGTTCGTCCTTGGGTAATACAAGTGTGGGGAGTTGGCAGTTTTGCCCCCCCACTTGTTACTTTGCCAAAATGGCAGTTTGGCCCCTCTCTTCTCTTTTCCTCTTTTCTTCTTTATATATAAGTTTAGGGATTGACAATTTCAGTCCCTAAACTTATATTTCTTTGACTTTGGCCTCGGGGTTGACTTGGGTTGACTTTGTCTTTGACCAGTTGACTTTTCTGTTGACTTTTTGACTTGATTGACTTTCCGGCTTTGATTTGGCTTTGTCTTTCACAGTCTTTTCCATTCCGAGTCTGGTTTTGTCGTTTTGGCTTTGTTTTTCGTCCTTTTCTGTGTTTTCCGTTCCTGCACAATACAATTAGCAGAACAAGCATATATTTGGCATTTTAAGTCCGATTTTGGTTATTTTAGCTCGTTTTTAAAGGTAAAAGGTATGTGTAATTAAGCACATACCAACAACACTACCGACCCAAAATAAAAAATTTCATATAACGTATCTATAGCATAAAACGTTCTCAAAGATTGCCCCGAGCTTTATTTTGCAAAAACTATCTAAACCCTAATATATACAAAACCCAAATTTCTAAAAATTTATCAAAATGAAAAAAAAACGGTACTCACTCTTCAAGTTGCGCGAGCAACTTTTTTTTAAAATTTTTTTTTTTCAAAATTCGACTCAACCACTGAGGGAGTGACACGTGTATTTCGAGTTGCTAGCTGCCCATTTTGCGCGAGCAACATGGCTATATTGGTAATGTCAGAGTTTCATGGTCTCTAGAAGAAAACGTGATATGCAGATGGTTACTTTGGTAAATTTCGCAATAATGATTGCTTTTCTCATATTATATTTTTTATTCTTAAACCTTGTTCATTACAAACTACCATAAACTACCCTATATTTAAACTATTATTACATCACACAAATATTCCTAACATATCTATCAATTGGTTGAGGTTTTCTTTTTCGAAGGACGAGTCTTTGACCCAGACGTAAGATATTTAATCAAAGTATATCCATGACTGTTTTAGACATTTTTAGCTATATTATATTGATCGAGTGAAACATGTATTAGACTTGTCAATTACAGTCATGCGGACAATATATGATTTAGACATAAAGTACAAAAAGTAATTTCCCTACTACATTGTCATGTTTTTCCCTCAAAAACATATGATAGAGGCAAAGTTAGAATATTCAACATATAAAGTATAACTTATGTTCGTAAAACATTAGGTTTGAATAGAGGTGGCAAATCGTGCCCATATGATAATTCATGGGCTTTTTTAGGCACCTTTTTAAAAAGTAGGAGACACTTTTTGCCCATCAATTATTGTTAAATGGGCGCTTATGGGCGCATGTAAAATATTAAATGGGCGCTTATGGGCGCACGCAAAACAATAAATTGGATACTGGTCGGATCTTCTTTATTTAATAAGATTTGGTCTGTTTTTTACGATTTCGCCCGTTTTTTAAGATTTGGTCCTTTTTTTACGATTTCGTCAGTTTTTTTACGATTTCGTAAGTTTTTTTACGATTTCATCAGTTTTTTTACGATTTTGTCAGTTTTTTACGTTTTCGCACGTTTTTTACAATTTCGTCCGTTTTTTTACGATTTGGTCAGTTTTTTTACGATTTTGTCCGTTTTTACGATTTCGTCAGTTTTTTTACGATTTCATTTGTTTTTTTACGTTTTCGCACGTTTTTTACGATTTCACACGTATTTTTACGATTTCGTCCGGTTTTTTACGATTTCGTCTGTTTTTTTTTACTATTTCGTCTATTTTTTACTATTTCGTCAGTTTTTTTTACGTTGTCGTTAGTTTTTTAGGATTTCACCTGTTTTTTATGATTTCGCTTGTTTTTTTACAATTTTGTCAGTTTTTTTACGATTTCATCTGTTTTTTTTCGTTTTCGCGTGTTTTTTACGATTTCACACGTATTTTTATGATTTCGTTCGTTTTTTTATGATTTCGTCTGTTTTTTTTACGATTTCGTCAGTTTTTTACTATTTCGTCAGTATTTTACGATTTCACTTGTTTTTTACGATTTCGTCTGTTTTTTATGATTTCGCCTGTTTTTTTACGATTTCGTCAGTTTTTTTACGTTTTCGCATGCTTTTTACGATTTCTCCCTTTTTTAACGATTTCGCTCGTTTTTTTACGATTTCGTCATTTTTTTACGTTTTCGCAAGTTTTTTACTATTTCGTTAGTTGTTTTACGATTTCGCATGTTTTTTACGATTTCCTCCGTTTTTTACAGTTACGTCCGTTTTTTTACGATTTCGTTTTTTTTACTATTTTCGTAGTTTTTTTTTTTCGTTTTCGTTCACGCGTTATACGACTTTCGCCTGTCTATTTTACTCGATTTCGTCAGTTTTTTACGTTTTCGGACGTTTTTTACGATTTCGTAAGTTTCTTAACGAATCTTCACTCATTTTTTCGTACGTTTTCTTCAATTATGATTTACCGTTTTCGTCCGGGTTTTTACGATCTTAGTCTGTTTTTTACGATTTCGTTCATTTTTTACGATTATGTTGATTTTTTACATTTTCGTCCGTTTTTGTTTAATTTTGTACGTTTTTTTTTGTTATTTTTACGTTTTAGTGCTTTTTTTGCCATTTTCTTACGTTAAAGACTAAAACGTAAAACGTAAAAAATGGCAAAAAATCGAAGAAAACGTTAAAGACGTACCAAAACGTTAAAAAACGTCCAAAAACGTAATAACGTAGCAACCATAAAAAAAACAGACTAAGTGTACGAAAGCAGAAATTCGTATGAAAAAGGGCGGAAAGACTAACGAATAACGTATGTAAAACAGACGAAACGTACAAAAAACGGTACGAAAAACAGGAAATCTTACGAAAAAGTGCAAAAACGTAAAAAAACAGACAAAAACGTAAAAAAGCGGGCAAAAACGCAAAAACAGACGAAATCGTAAAAAAAGACGAAAACGGTAATACTGACGAAAATTCGTTTATATGTTAAAAAACAGACGAAAACGTAAAAAACCAAACGAAAACGTAAAAAACCAAACGAAAACGTAAAATGACGTACGAAAACGTAAAAAAATGACGAAATCGTAAAAAAACTGACGAAATTGTAAAAAACTGACGAAATCGTAAAAAAACTGACGAAATAGTAAAAAATTTTGACGAAATCGTAAAACAAGTGACGAAATCGTAAAAAAACTGACGGAATCGTAAAAAAACAGACGAAAACGTAAAAAAACTGATGAAATCGTAAAAAACTAACGAAATCGTAAAAAAAGGGCGAAAACGTAAAAATCGGACGAAAATGTAAAAGACAAAAACGTAATAACGTACGCAAACGTAAAAAAACAGACAAAACGTAAGAAAGCGGACATCGTATGAAAAAGGGCGAAAATGTAAGAAAAACGTGAAAAACTGGCGAAATCGTAAAAAAACGGACGAAAACGTAAGAAAAACGTGAAAAACTGGCGAAATCGTAAAAAAACGGACGAAAACGTAAAAAAATAAGATTCGCCCAGTAGTCCATTTATCTAATTAGTGTCTGTTTTGGCCCGATCCCTCTTTAGCCTGGTGCCCGCCCGTTTTGCCGCCTCTAGGTTTGAAAATAAGTTTTTTATCAAACGTTAGCTATGAACATAGTTTCTTATGCCTAGGACATTTGTAGATATAAAGAGTTAACTACTTTCACTTTCTATCGATGTGGGACAAGATATTGGCTTATTGAGATAGAAACAAATCATGTCAGACAATTAAGTTGTTTACTAAATAAGTGATCAACAGATAACAAGTTTTCTCCATAGTCGGTTTTAAAAGAACATAATCGCGTGTATGATCAAGACCGACTGAGCATGTTCGATCAAGCTAGTGCACGCATCGTCATTGCACGAATGTGACTAATGATCAACTTTTTCGTTGAGACAAACTTCCGTAATAAACTCATGTAATCCATAGCTAAGAAACCTTGATATAGTGACTCCTTTGTGTATGACATCTAGCATTAGCATATATATCAGGTGTCACACGTTTCTAACACATATGCCTCGAAAAAGCGCGGCTCAGGCTCGAGTTACTCGACAAAAGATCGACTCGTTTACACCTCTATCCACTCTTTATATTTGCAACTTGTATTTTACTCGTTCTACATGTTACGACCATTCTAGCCTGTTGTTTTATAGGATATCAAATTCGGTATGTTATTATTTGCGATAATTTATGACTATTTTAGCCTGTTGTGAAAAATAATGATGTTACCTCTCCAGGAGCAATGTGCGCAAGAATTTCTATAGTTTTTTTATAAAAACACATGCGGTTTCATTAGATTGATAGAACACGGGTCGACTAATAGTATTAGTGACACATACAAGTTATTGATGATAATAACATCGTTGCATCACTTTTGAGTTTGAAATCACGATCATGTGGTAAAATAATCTTGTTACGACACGTGTTCACAAAAAATGACTTTTGAGCTTGAAATCACGCTCATGTGATAAAATAATCTTGTTACGACATGTGTTCATAAAAGAATCGAGACAAAGGAGACCTATGGGGTTCCTAACACTGTGTTTTCGAGTATCATTTAAGGAAGAAAAGTAAAGCAAATGAAGTGAAACAAAAAAATTGTGTTCTCAAGTATCACTTAAGGAAGAAAAAAAAAGGAAAAAGAATGAAAAACAATGATAATTTAGTTGATTTTGAAAGTAAAATGTTATCTCCTAATATTAGGCTGAAAATCTTACTTTCAATTACTTTACTTTTCTTTAATGAAAAAACTCGAGAACACAGTGTAAGGGTTTACGGAACCTTCACCTAGTGTTAATTTTGTCAAAAATAATGATTTTTTTTTCTGAAATGAACCTCGAAATTTTGTAACTTAACCATATTTTTTTGTTTTTTGCCTGGGTTAAGTAGGCTCACGATCCTAAAAGATCACTAAAAATATATACATATTTATATCGTCTATACGTATAACTATGTACAAACAAACTTAAAACAAGTAAACGGTCTCGAGCCTAGTGTAATTAACGAGCCTAGCTTCATTCGAGCTTTGTTATTAGTCGAGCTCAAATTTTTCACGAGCCGAGCTCGAGCTCATAATATGAGGCTCGAAACGAGCTCGAGCTTTATATATATAAACAAGTTGAGCTCAATCTCTAACATGCTCGTTTCCACCCCTAGTCAAAAGTAACTACACGAAAAATGGTTGAGGTTTTCTTTTTCTCAGAAGGCGAGTCTTTGACCCGTACGTTATTTAATCGAAGTATATCCTTGATTGTTATAGACCTTTTTATGATCACATTCAAATATGTGTTTAATGAAAACCTCTTGAGAATATATAGATCAATTGTCTCGCCACTAAATCATTTAATGATAGCTACAATACTATATAACACAATAGGCGACTGATCCACTGTCGTTTTGACAGTGGGTCAGGTGCTACAGTAACGGCCTTTCCCATTTTGGGCCAGCTCGATTTTTTTTTAATTATATATTTTTTTAAAAAATTTGTATGCACAAAGTAGGAGGAAAAAAAATATTACAAAAGTTCTGATTTATTCAGATAAAAAAAATACCCGCGGAAACATCTTCGATACCTAATAACTTTAAAATAATCGATATGGTCACAAACGTACAACCCATTATATTAAAAAAAACCATACAGCAAACAAAAAAACAACACTTTAAACATGAGGCCCAACAAATAAGGCATATAAAAAAAATTATTACTAATATACACATTTGTCGACAACTAAACCTAAAATTTCGCATAAAAATGTGGCCCAAAAGACAGAGCCCAAAGATAAAAAAAAATAGCCCAAAATAACCTGAAATCTGCCCAAATAAAAAAAAATGCAAAACGAGTTCCCTCAAACTATTAACTATTTACTTTTTCCCTTTTCCTTCTTACACAAAAAACATCCCGTAAAAAAAATTAAACAAAAAAAACACGTCAAGTTTTTAAATTGTTCTACAAACTTATTACCATCATCATCGGCCCAAAAAAAAAGATATCGAACCGTCCCAAAAAAAGAAAATATTCGGGAAAAAATTAACCCGTCCCAACGCAAAAAAAAAATTCCCGAATCGTACAAAAAGAGGAAATATCCGGGAAAAAATTAGCCAAAAATAGCCTAAAATCTGGCCCAAAGTAAAAAAATACAAAACGGACCCTCGCCTTTTAACTATTTACGATTTTCTTACACAAAAATTCCCGTAAAAAAATTTACAAAACCGTCCCAAAAAAAGAAAATATTCGGGAAAAAAATTAGCCCAAAAAGAATTTACAAAATTAGCCCCGCATAACGCATCGCCAAAAAAAACCCCGAAATGTAAAAAAAATTATTCGGGAAAAAATTAGCCCCGCCGCAACGCGCGGGTTCTTTTGCTTGTTATATTAATCGAGTGAAACATGTATTATACTTGTCACATATAGACATACAGACAGGGCCGTCTCATGGATTTAGGAGGCCCTGTGCCTTATTACGTGGGAGGCGAGTAACAATATCTGCTACAAAATCAATAACCTTACCTAGTTACGCATATTTGATTCTATAATCTTGTCAATATTAATGTCTCTACTTTTTTCATTCAAATTCTAAGACCTTATGTTTTTTATAATGTAATCGATTGAAATTCATAAAACTTCTAAAAAGATTCTTTAAGTTCTACAGATTAACTCTCATATGTCATGTCATGGTATTTTTTTTATTTTTTATGAAATGCATGTGATTAATTTTCTTGAAACATAGTTATAGCAAATATATTTTTTATATATTACATGATGATAATTTTTTTTTGAACGATACATGATAGTTTATTAGGATAACTTTTTAATATCAAAATTACAATCTTGTAAATAGATATTTTATATGTGGGGTTGTTATGAGCAGTGTTTTGAAACCCGGTTCGACCCGGTCGGGTCAACCGGTTGAACCGGTTCCGGTCGAAAAACCGGGTCATATAAAACCGGGTTTCATATTTTCGAAACCCGGTTAGACCCTCCGGATTTTGAGAGACCTGGGTCAACCCGGTTCACGAGACCCGGCCGGGTTTTAGTTTTTTCATGTTTTTTTTAAATAAAGCATGTTTATTGTATATATTTGCGACGTAATTTTATTTTTACATGTTATATTTGTTAATAAATAGTTTTTATTCTTAATATATGAAATATTTCATATGATTTATATACATATTTTTTTTCTAATCTTTGCAAATATTTTTTATTTTTACGTTTTGAAAGACCGGGTTGACCCGGCGGTCCAACCGGTTGAACCGGTAACCCGGTGACTCAACCGGGTCGATTAAAGACCCGGTTTTCAAAACATTGGTTATGAGTTGTGACTTGTGACTATAGTGTACAATGAAGTTAAACAAAATACTATCGACTCATCACTTATTTGATAAATTGTGAATTACTGGGGTTAAATATGAAATATAGCATAAAAAACAAAACTTTTAAAATACGTTTCATCTTCTTTGTTGGACCTGCATATTTACTCCATTAAAAACCATTTTTGAGCTCCATTTCACTTCTGTGACTCAAATCACTAAACTATAACATTGTAAAACGTATTAATTCCATCATAAAACATCATTTTCTTAGGTAAAGACGTCCAAAAGTGAGTTTAGACTAAAATTATTGATTTAGAAATTGGGGCCCTAAGAAAATGGAGGCCCTGTCCCGTTGCACACACATTCTAAAATCCGGCCATGCATACAGACATACAGACAATATACCGTTCAGACATAAATTCATTGCTTGTAGTACAAAAAGTAATTTACCTACTAATGTATACATTGTCATGTTTTTCTCACAAAAATATAAAATACATGCAAATTAAGAATATTCTAACATATAAAAGAATGTCATATATTAAACATTAGCTATGAATATAAGTTTTGTAATAATTTTCGATAATTTATGACCCCGAGTTATGAAAAAAAATTAAACGAAAAGTAACTATAAAAAAATCAAAAAAGAAAATACCACAATTAAATTCTTGAATTAATATTAACTAACTGCTTGTGCGTAAGACATTTGAAAATATAAAGAGTTCACTACTTTCATTTTCTATCGATGTGGGACAAGGTATTGACTTATTGAGACTAACTAACAAATCATGTCACACAATTTAGTTGTTTACTGATAAGTGATCAACAGATAACAAGTTTTCTCCATGGTCGGTTTATAAAGAGATAACCGCATGTTACGATCAAGACCGATCTGAGCATGTTTCGATCAGCTAGTACAAAGCGTCGTCATTGCACGGGAATGCGACTAATGATCGATCTTTTTCGTTGGAATTGAGGACAAACTTCGTAATAAAATCATGTAATCTTAGCTAAGAAACCGTGCTATTGTGACTTCCTTTGTGCATGAAATTAGCATTCATATACTATCCATGTGTCACCAGTTTTAACTATGCCCTCGAAAAAAGTGAGATGTCTCAAGCTCGAGTTACTCGACAAAAGATCGATCGTTTACACTCTATCCACTCTTCTATTTGCGACTTGTATTTACTCGTTTCTACATGCTACGACCATTCTAGCATGTTATTTTATAGGGTATCAAATTCAGTTTGTTATTATTTGCGGTAATTTATGACTATTTCAGCCTGTTGTGAAAAATAACGATGTTACCTCTCCAGGTGCAATGTGCGCATGAATTTTTATAGTTTTTTTGTGGGAACACTTTCGGTTTCATTCGATTGATAGAACACGGGTCGACTAATAGTGACACATACAAGTTCTTGATGATAATAACATCTTTGCATCACTTTTGAGCTTGAAATCAGGCTCATGTGGTAAAATAATCTTGTTACGATATCTGTTAACAAAAAGAATCGAGACAAAGGAGACGAAACAAGCTTTGTTCCATCACCTATATCCGACACTAAACTTAGAGCACAGGGAGTCGTGGTGCCAAACTCCAAAAGTGGTGCCACGTCAGCAAAATGGAGTTTGGCACCAGAAATGCCATTGCACCAGAATTCAGTGGGAGTGGTTTGGCACCAGAATTCTGGTGCCATAACATTTTTTTTTAAAATAAACTCAAATTAAATTTTATTCAATTAAAACATATTAAACATTACATAAAACTTAAAAATTACATAAAAC
>BQNB010166128.1:0-14145 GCA_026074375.1 Tanacetum coccineum | reverse complement strand
AGGGCTCAAATTTAGCCCAAGATAAAAAATAAGACCGGCCCAAAAAGTTAGTAATTCTTTTTATTTTTTTTTACAAAACTTACCCTCAGCTACCTTGAACATTTAGCTATTTACGACTTAATTATATAACAAATTTTATTTATCAAATATGTAATAAATATCTACCATTTCATTCATAAAAAAAATATACCGCTGAAAAGATATTCGAATTGCGAACAAAACGAGCCCAATATTATAATGTTTCTGACGTGTGTACGGTTTTATAAAAGATGTTGAAGTTTAAAAATATTTTTGAAAAAAAAGTAGAACTTTCAAAACACACTCCTAAACTACATAATTATTTTAAAATAAACGACATGAGCTAAAGACATACAATTCTATGAAAGTTTATAATATATAAATTACCTTATACTTTTTATTATTTACGACTAGGGTAAATTACACTGTTCGTCCCTGAAGTGATCCATGTTCACCCGTTTGGTCCCCCGTTTTGAAAATCGGCGAAAATGGTCATGGAAGTGGTCAGTTTGTTACGCTATTAGTCCCAAGAGATTAACTGTCGCTATGTGTCTCCGTTAGTGACGGTATTCTGGTAATTTCGCATAAAAACTTAGTTACACCGTTGGTCCTTTGTACATTTTTTAGTTTTGGTTACACATGTACACTTCACATCCCATCAGCATTAATTTTTTTTACTATTCACTTCCTCTACACCTCTGATCTCTATCATTTCACAAGATTATTTATGCCCACATCCAATTCCAATTCTCTCACAACCCAGACCTAACATTTTTGGTACATTCAAATCTACATGCAATGGTGTTAATGGGATGGAAGCTCCGCAAAAGAAAGTGGACGAACACCACCCAACGACTAATTGAAGATCTCGAATCGACATATGGTAATGATTTGAATCCCTTTTGCTTAAAGTTTATTTGATACAAAAGTAGTGTTCTTTACTTATTTTATTGTCGATTTATGAAGTCAATTTTTTATTTTGATTTTTCAGATAATGAACCCAATATGTTTTCGATTCAAATACATCATGGTGGCACATTTCACAAGTATCCGGGAAGAAGATATGTTGATGGTCATGTCGATATATTTGATATGGTCGATATTGATCTGTTTACTGTGATTGCGGTGAATAGGATGGTTCTTCAATTATGTTATCAGATGAGTTTGAGCATCTGTTTTGTAATTATCTAAGACCACTAAGTACTCTATATGAAGGGTTGTATGCTTTGGCATGTGAGAATGATGTTCGTTTTCTTGGCTACACTTGTTAGAAGTTTTAAGTTGGTTGAAGTCTATATAGAGCATGAATTTACGGTTGTAAACTCTTACCAAAGGTCACCACCACATGTTAGGGCAACAATAGAAGATATTAGTAAACCTAGCACCAGTGCAACAATTGAATAAAGATATGATAAATGTTGTTGGTGACATGACATGGTTCTAGTACACCTACTAAGGGTTCTGTTTGTGACTCTATTACATCTAGGTCTTTGCCTCGACATGATTCTAGTACACCTGGTAAGGATTCTGTTTGTGAGTTCGTTACACCTAGGTGTATGCCTCATGGTATGTTAACCCATTCTACTGATGAGTTTGTCATCATGTATACACAGTTGATTGGTTTACAAGGAGTTGACATACAAGACCATGTTTTTTTGTTAACCATGATTTCTAACACATTGTCTGACAAATTCACGAGGTTTGAACCCACCGCCTCACAGACTCAAACCAGGTAAAATCTTTCTTTCTTAGGAGGTTGGCGTGGACACTTCAAGGTTGTTTTCACCTAGCAAGAATTAATCTTGAGACCTCACACATTTGAGTGATAGCCACGAATCCTTTTGGCACTAGGCCACCATTGAGTGGTTACAAGACCATGTTCGTCCAACAATACAATCACAATTCAGTGACATAAACCAGAGTTTTGTCTCATAACAATCAACTTTTAATCAGGTTATAGAAGATGTGATGAGGCAATTATCATTTGAGAAAACTGAACTGGATGGAGAGGCGGGCTTATATGATGTTGCAGGTAGTGGTATAGACAGTTCTGGGTTAAGTCATGATGAGTATTTTGTAGTTGATGACTTGGACTTTAACATAAACTTAAGTATTGACCTAAATGTGTCTTAAAGTGAAACACAAGATGAGGTTCCTGTAGCTGAGGTTATCGTGTTTGAGGAAGCTGATGTTAGTAGAACTGAGGTTCTCGTGTCTGAGAAAGCAGGTAGAACTGAGGAACACGTTGTAGAACAGGTTATAGATGGTAGTTCTGAGGAAGATGTTAAACATGGTAATGGTTAGGAAGTTGTTGAAGAATCTAGTGGTGAACAAGTCGACTATGATGTTGATGGGATCAATAATGCATATTAAACTTAATATAATGTTGAGTCTAGTAAAGATGCAAGTAAAATGATGACGATGATGAATTTTTGGTAGATGAAGAAAATGAAATAGTTGAGCCTGATGTTGATGTGCATCTGTTTGGTATTAGCAAGGATGTTCATTTTGACAACATTGGTGTAACTAATCTTGTCCCAAATGATGTTTTAGTAAGAGATGGTGTAGATGTTGTCAATCCGGATAAGTATGCTCCAACGTGAGTTAGAGCTTCAGGTATCTATGAGCAAAGCATTAAGAGCTAAAGCTAAAGCTGAAAGAGAGGTTAAAGGACATCACGTTTTGTAGTATGCTATGCTTAGAGACTATGTTGTTGAATTATAGTCTACAAACCTTAATACCACTGTCAAGATTGCAGTTGAAAGGAATATTTATCCTTCTTTGCCTACTAGAGTGTTTAAGAGAGTATATGTTTGTTTAGGAGCATTAAAACTAGGTTTTAGGGCCTGCAGAAGTGAGCTGTTAGGCTTAGATAGCGCATTCATGAAGGGTCTATTTCCAGGCCAAGTATCGGCAGTTGTTGGACTTGATTCAAACAGTGGAATTTACCTATTGGCCTATGCCTTGGTTGAAGCTGAAAGTAAGAGTTCATGGCACTGCATCATATGAATTTGTACTTTATTAATGAATTGGTTCATGCCGGGTATCATTCCAGCCATTAAAACTGTGTTCCCAAGTGTAGAACACAAATTTTGCTTGCAACACATACATGAAAATATAAAGCAGTAATGGTGTGAACAAGCATACAAGGATTTGTTGTGGAGATCTACATCTGCTACAACTGTTATGGAGTTTCAAAAGTATATGTTGAAACTTAAGAAGGTGAATCCTAAGGCACATGAATGGTTGGCCAAGATACCACCAGATGATTGGGCAAGATCTTATTTTTTACTTAACACCTAAATTTAGGGACGAACTTTGTCATTTACTTAATGCCATGATATAATAGATAGACATGTATAACATTAAATGATTTCATATTTATGACTTTTAGGTAGAGTCTCATCAGATTTATTGCTCAACAACATATATGAGGTATTTAATGGTAAAATAGTTAGAGGTAAGGACAAGCCAGTTATTACACTTTTAGAGTACATTAGGGAGTATTGCTTGAAGAGAATAGTGAATGTACAAAGTGTTATTGACAAATGTACTGGTCCTTTGACCCCTACTGCAACTAGAATCGTGGAATACATTAAGAAAGAGGCCCATTTGATGAAAGGGCAATGGAATGGAGGAATTAAGTATCAAGTCTCATGGTCATTTGGTGATTAGTGTGTTGTGGATGTAATGGATAGGACATGTTCATGTAGGAAATGAGAATTGACAAGGATTCCTTATAAGCATGCTTTTGCAACTTGTTGGAATATGGCTCTGAATGACCGAGGGGAACCACCCCTACAGGGTTTGGGTAAATCCTTGTTATTGGTTGGCTACATGGAGTGAAACATAGGTGGTATTTTTTTTAAACTTTCCTCTTAACAGCCTCTTAATCTGTCTCGTTCAGACGCGGTCAGACATTTTGGTCATTAAGTGCGTTTGTTTTTTTATTTTCGTTCAGAGGCGATCAGAGGCTAAAACCTCTTACCTAACAAGATGGGGAGGGGATGTCTTACTACCTCTTAATGTGTTTTCTCTTTTCTTCCTTTTCTTTGCTTTCTTTCATTTAGCTTTTTTTTACTTTTTTTTTCTTTGGTTCCTTTTTTTTATGTTATATGTTTTCTCGTCTTTTCCATTCGTATTGATAATACGTTTTAGAGAGAATTATGTTGTTTTTTTTCAAAATAAAAAATATTAAATATGATAACATGATGATGATAAAAAATGCTCAAACTTAACATAAGAGTATTTCAACTAAAATAATATATAACTAATTTTTTCAATCAAATAATAGCATGCATATTTTGAGTATTAACTTGAATTTTTTTTCAAAAATGTTTAAATTATTACATGACAATTAAAATATATGTTGCTAAGTCGTATTAGTTCGATGACTTAATTGTTCTATTTATCATCGTAAATTAATTGATAGTGATAATGGCAAAGATATTTAACAACATGAGAATATAACATACCAAAATATATGATTAATTTACGAGATTAAAGTACGACACAATATACTTAAATGTTTTGTTTTAACACAACTTATTTATATGTTGTTAGGCCATGTTAGTTCGATGACTCAATTGTTCTATTTAATGTCTATAATCGTTTATGTATCATAAGAATGAAAATGTTATATATTATTCTCATCCAGACACTTTTTTTTACAAAAAACAAACAATATTATTTCATTCAAATTCAGACATTTACGCCTCAGATTCAGATTCAGATGTGCGAGTCAGATTCAGAGCCTCTTAATAAACAAACAGCACCATACTCTCACAAAGTAGAACCAATTAATGGAACCAATTACTAGGAGAAGTCCATATGTCCAACAACACTTTTGCCACCAAATCATCATGTCTAGGTAGCTAAAGAATAAAAGTAAGAGATCCAAACATAAGGATGAACCTTTTGTAAAAGATGGTAAACTGAGCAAGAAAGGAAGAACTATTACTTTTCAATCATGTGGAAACATTAGACATAATAAGGCAACATGCAAAGTACAAGGTTGAAAGTCAACAACAGGTAGTTATTTAAGCTTTAAGTTTTAAGTGTTTGTTTGATCTAAATATTATGAAACAATTTACAAGCTCTTTTTGTAATGTAGGTGGCAACAATGTAGAAGCCAATAGTAGTGTATTTAGGCAAGCACAACAAGCAGAACCTATTGTTAGTCAACATGGTTCAGGTGTTGGTGCTGTTATAGGTTTGTTTGTTGCTGGTGGGCAGCTTGGTCGTGTAGGTGTTGGTGTTGAAAGAGAAAAGTACAAACATAAAGACTTAGTCCATAAAAAACAACTACCACTCAACCTGCAATTCAACCTTTAACCCATTCTCAAGTGCTAGTGGCTGAAACAAGAAATGCAGATGGAAGAGAAATGGGTGATGGTATACCAACACAGTCAAGTGCAACAGGTGGTGCAAGTGAATGGTTTATTATGTAATTCCAAACACTTATATGTTTTAGTAGAATGTTTGTAATTTAAGTCCACGTAAGTGGCAAACATCAAAGTCTACACTTATGACAACTACCTAAGTCCTTTTACAGGCAAACATAAAAGTCCTCTTCGGTGGCAATTTTCTAAGTCCACATAGGTGGCAAATGGATATGTTTAGGCTACTTGTAGTTATTGTTCATGAATAATTTTACTTGTTTAGGACTTATTTAAGTTATTGGTGACCTATTTTACTTATTTTTGGCAAAAACAAGTCATTAGCATGGGAGGTTATACACCGTTGGTCCTTGATTTGAACCCAAGTTGCCGTTTGGTCCATAGATAACGGTGAACATAATTCAATCTAACATATACTTCGTACTCTTGTAGACTTTATAAGTCAAATAACAATAAGTAGATAACCACTTAATTGCCAGATAAGTCAAATCCATGCTTTATTTGCTTAAATTGGCGGGAAAAAGGTAAGTCTTTTGGCGAGAAAATGAAAGAATTGTGGTTTAGGTTACACCATTGGTCCCTGAAACCCAATTACACCATTAGACCGTCAAATCTAATTACACCATTGGACCTTCAAACCAAAGTATTTAAATCGATACCAGACTTAAAACACTTTATTTTGTACTATGATTCTCACCCACCCAACTTAATACCTTAAAACAAAATGGCATCAAGTAATAAGGGTAAGTTTGTGGATGATGACAATCAGAAGTGTAAGTCTATGATTCATGTTGATAAAGACATGTATTGTAAGAAAGTTACACCTTTGGCTGAAGAAATCATGGTACTGACACGCAAGCTTCTTCAAAAGAAAAGGGCAAAATTAGATAAGGGTAAGTCTATGATGTATGTGGAGGATGACATGGATTGGTACACTAATGAAATGAGGGAACATGCAGAAAAGTTTGCTGAAGGATTCTGGAAAAATAGGTTACAATGTTGTGCTAGCTAGAGATGAATGATGCTGGTGTTTGTTTTTTATGTTGGTGTTTGTTTTCTAAGTTGGTGTTTGTCTATAAGTTGGTGTTTGTTTTTAAAGTTTGATGTTGACGTGTATCGTTGTGTGTAGGTAATTTATATTATCAAGTTTTACTATTTAAATTTTGCCAACTTTACCTATTAATAAACACTAACAAGCAGTGTACCCGATCAGTTGTAGGTTCGTTGGTAAGTAGTGTGTCGATCACTAAGAGTGAGCATTAATACTTAAATCTATCAGTATTTTAGTTATCTATGTTAGTCCTAATTTATCCTAATTAATTCTACTTAAACCTAAACTAACGCAAAAAGGAGGGGGGGTTTAGTCTGAGAGACTGACACGAGTTTTGGTTTAATCTAAACTAAATGAGACAAATAAGACAATTAACACACACAAGCAGATAAACAAATGATAAAGAAGCGGGCACGCACAAATGTAATAAAAAATGTATCATTAGTTTAATCTAATAAAATGTAGGAATTGTCTATGTGCGGAATGATTGTATTACTTCGTTGGTGTTATATCATTGTTAAGCTAGGGGTTCTTCTCCCTAAACTCTAGGTTTGTATTCTAGCTAATCCTCTCACAATCAACCAAAACCTGCATAAAGCTTACATCGCTGATTATAATCTATCTAGGAGTCGACATTGGTGGATATCAAAACCTAGCTCATCGAGGCTTTACCCACTTATGTTCAATCGTCATATATATGCTGGTAGTCTACGGTTAAATTCGCTATCCAAGGAAACAGAACGTCATTTGTAATCTTGAGTCACCTACTTAGTCAACCTATTCACTTAACCAAGGGAGCAATCAGGGCATAAATTTGTGGTCCTATAATCCAGAGTCACATATGTAAGTTGTATGTCTTATTTATCCCATAATCCATTCTACTTGGTCCGTACTCCTTGATCCAGCTGAATGATAAATAATACATAATCAAACATAAAAAAATATCAACTGATAAACATAATCAACATGCAACGAATGAATAAACAATTGATATAAATAAACCTAACATTAAATTATCATAAACATGACTGATACCTAAAGGTATCAACCTATAGTCATTGTAAAATCACACAATATCATAGATGAATGATTAAAGTAATAAGAACAATACACTAACCGAACGCTTATAGCAGATTATAGAGATTACAAGAGTTTTCCTATTGATCTTAAGCGCTTTCTTGATTTTCTTAGCTTCTAACTCGTCCGATATCGAACTTGGTGGTTAAGGGCTTTATTTGCATACTGAAAACCGTGTTTAGGGTTTTCTATTTATAAGCTATGGAAAAAGGTCGATACGCCATATCGAAAAGGTTCAATACAGTGTATTGGGTAACTTGCCGTGGGCTCTACGAATATAATATTCTAGAATATTCATAAGTCGTCTCTGAATACGGGGTATAAGGTCTTCTAGATACGGCGTATTATGTAACATCCTATTATTTCAGGTCATTTTACGACTCAATACTTTCCATTATTTATTTGTAGGCTTTTATGCGTTTACTTTTAATTTTCATCGTTTAGTTAAATCGCGTTCAACATAAACGGACATCAAACAAGTAAAAGTTTACGTCAAGCAAGTGTTATATAATTATTATGAGTATAGTTTCTAACTTTTCATATTTTATTTTTATTGGTTATGTAAAGCGTCTACGTTTCAAAATAAAATACATTTAGGCATACCCGGAAGCACCTATACCTATCTATACTTAAACAAATACCCACCATTATACCCAATACCCAACAATTTACTCATTTCTCACTTGTTATAACACTATGGCCAGATCTATACACATACATACCAAATTAAATCTTAATTCCTACTAGTATTATACTTTCCTAGTTATAACCTTACACATAAGTACCTTAAATCCTATATTACTAGAAATTGGCACATCAAAGGTACCCTAAGCCCTCTCTTGGCCGTTCCCTCCTCCTAGGGAGGAGGAGAAGCCCTTACAACTTGTACCAAGACCACTACTTGTTAGGAATAAAGGCTTTTCAAGTTTCTACTGGTGGGTATAAGAGTTTCTACTGATGGTTGAAGAAACTACTGCTGGTGAAGATTAGAGAAAACAGTCTAAGTCATTAGCACTGTTAGTTTAATAATTAGTGCTGCCGGTACAAAGTGTTAGTACCGTCAGTTTATTAGTACTGTTAGTTACTCCCTCCGTCCCAAAATTATTGTCCCCTGACAAAAAACACAGTTTAATAAAAGTGCATTTATTACTGCTTTCTCTCTCTTACTTTTTGACAGAATGACAGTTTTACCCTTAGCTAATTAATTAAAGTCTTCTTTAAAGTTTGTAATAATAATTTTAAACAAAGGGTAATATAGTAAACTTATCAAACTTCTCTATCTATTTTTAGTAGTGGACAATTAAATTAGGACATCTCAAAAAGGGAACGTGGACAATAAAAATGGGACGGAGGGAGTATATATTTAGTATTGTTAGTATAAATAGATTAGTACTTCTTATGTGATATGCATGAGATATATTACGAATAGATATGCATTTTCAGTAGACGCGTTTTGTAAGCCCATTAGGGTTTCTTGGTGTATAAAAGAAACCCTAAGGCATAGTTAGATAAATAGATCTAGAAGTCATTTCTCATAGTTAGTATTCATAGTTACAAGGTTATTCTGTAACTTTGATTGTGTTTAATATATTGAAAGTTTAGCAAGATCTTGTTTTACTGTTTCATTATTCTTTATAGTATTACAAACTAGTTTCCGCATAGTTTGTAGTATTCACAATCTTAATTTCCATTATAGTTGTCTTGGATCTATCCAACACAACTAAGCTTTAACAAGCTAAGTAAGATATGTTCAAAAGGGATCAACACTACTCATCCATGGTTTGATCTAAGGTTGTTTCTAATACCACTTTTTTATAAGTAGCAAGTCTTAGGTTTATTTTAACACACTTTCATTTCATGCAAGCAAATTAAAACACACAAACTCTCTCTATTCATCCTTAAACCCACAACTCACTTTACCATTTTAAGGTGTTCATAAGCTTTTGATTCTACAAAAATACAAGTATACAAGGGTTGATATTAGGCATATCTAAAGTATTACAAAGTGTTTTGGAAGCTTGGTTGGGTATTTACAATGGATTTATACAAGAAATAATTTTAGGGTTTTCTAGTTAGGGTTTTGACAAGCTAAGTAAGATCTGTTCAAAAGGGATCAACAAGTAGAGCTAGCCTTGACAGGAAATCCACAACAGAAGGTTGTCAATTTCTTGGCAAAATGTTGATTTCATGGCAATGTAAAAAGCAAACTATAGTTGCCAACTCCACTATTGAAGCAGAGTATGTTGCTGCTGCTAATTGCTGTGGACAGGTGTTGTGGATCCAAAATCAAATGCTTGATTATAGGTTCAATTTCATGAACACCAAGATTCACATTGATAATGAAAGCACCATTTGTATTGTGAAGAATCCAGTATTTTATTCTAAAACCAAGCACATTGAAATAAGGCACCATTTCATCAGAGATTCTTATGAGAAAAGGCTCATTTAAGTAATTAAGATACATACAGATCACAATGTTGTTGATCTACTAACAAAGGCATTTGATGTTAGCAGGTTTAACTTTCTGATTGCCAGCATTGGATTACGTAATCTCTAAAGATGTGTTTGATGTGGTTTAAAGATGGTATTAGTGATGAATTTGGAGTTAAAACTGGTAGTTGTAAGGTTAATGCTGCTAGGCAGGATTTGGTGCTGCTGGGCGAAAGTTAGTACTGCTAGGCAAAAGTTAGTACTGCTGAGCCAAAGTTAGTACTGCTGGGTTACCGTTGGAGTTACAACTGCTGAGCAAAATTCTTGGTCAATAAACAGTTTCCTACTACTATAGGTTTCCTTTTTACCTATATAAGCGTATTCAACTACATCAAGATCATTCTAATACTCTCGAACACTAAAACGCTCTCAAATTTTACAATCCCACTTCAATTTATCACCGACTCCATAAATTAATCATCACTTAATCATCTATGGCGGATTTGAAGTTTATTGATCAACACAATATGGTTGCTTGTTTGGAAAGAACAGAGGAGAATGCTGATTTTCATCAGATAGTAGACTTTTTGAATGCTAGCACTATCAGGTATTCTTTAACCATAAGTCCTACTATCTATGCTTCCTATATTGAACAGTTTTGGTCTACTACTAAGACTAAAATAATCAATAATGAAACGTAAATACATGCTAAGGTTGATGGCAAGACTATAGTAATATCAGAATCATCAGTGAGGAGTAATCTTCACTTTAATGATGAGGATGGTGTTACTAGTCTAACAAATTTTGAAATTTTAGAAAACCTTGCATTGATGGAATATGAAATTGTTTTTGATAAACTTACTTTTCAAAAAGATTTCTCTTCCCCTCAATGGAAGTATCTTATACATACCATCTTACATTGTCTAAGTTCAAAATCTACTGCTTAGAATGAGTTTTCAACTAATATTGCTTCAGCAGTTATATGTTTGGCAAATAATCAAAAGTTTAATTTTTCTAAATTAATTTTTGATGGTATGTTAAGAAACTTGGATCCAAATTTTAAAAAGTTTTTGATGTATCCAAGGTTTTTACAACTATTTTTGAATAACCAAGTTAAAAATCTTGCAGAACCTTTTAATGATACTTATGAGACACCTAAACATACTCAAAAAGTTTTTCAGGGACAGTTACTCCATTATTTCAAAATATGTTGGCAATGCAAGTAGTGGAGGGTGAAGGTTCAAGACAACCCTCTGAAACCCAACCCACACCTTCCCCTGCTCCACCCTCTCATGAAGTACAAGTTACTACTGTTGCATCACATCCTAAAAAGACTCACACTCCTAGGCGAGCCAAAAGAGGTTGGGACACTAAGATTCCTCATTCTAGTGGTCCTCCTAAGAAGGTTGGTGATGAGGCTGTCTATACAGAGGGTTCTTGGTTGGATACTTTATAACATAGTAAAGGCTTTTAGGGTATTTAACCTAGGAACTTAGGAAAGTAGAGGGAACTGCACATAACCTTTCTGAAAACTAACCCAATGTTACTGGGTAGTGGGACCGGTTTGGCTCTTTGTATTGATTTACTAACTCTACCACTATGAATTATAAAGCCAGTTTTTTAACTGCAGGGTATTCAAATAATAGGTTTGAAAGTATCAAAGATTAATGTTGATTGCAGTACCTATTCAACAATATATTCTGAATACCATTACTTTTAATGTACACGGAACTAAGAGGAGCAGTTGATTCGAGATGCATGGTAAAAAGACTTTACTGAAGAACCAGCAATAAGGTGAAAGAAATGGTCAAGACGAAGGAAGCGAGGAGATGATAATAAAGAAGGTGACCAGAATGTGCAGGTTCTTGAGAGTGAATTGGGATAAATTGCTTGTTCAACTGACGGAAGGTTATGATAATAACACTAACAGAGTGTCTACTGTTAGCCATTTGTTTGTGTGTTGGGTGAAATTTGTCAATATGTTGAGATTCAATACTGATCCTCATATGCTTGTATGTTAGAGGATACTACTGATTTCTAAATACTGGTATCTTTAGTGGTGCTTATGATGATGAAGATGTGGTGCAGAGGCTGGACCTCAACAACCTTAGAAAAAACCATGAATGTCAGTTCCTTTCCCTACAACCAGAATTCACAAGGATCATACTAAAGACCAGTCTTTGGATGATACATATATTCAGCTACTTAAACAAGAGGATGACCAAGATTTCTAAAGAACATGCTATGGTCAGTTACATTAACAAGCAGAGGAAAACAAATCATAAAGATTATCAAAACTGCTTGTTTGCCTGTTTTTTCTCTCAAAAAGAACCCAAGAAGGTGATTCAAGCTTTGGCAGATCCAAGTTGGGTAGAGGCAATGCAAGAGGATTTGCTACAGTTTAGATTGCAGAAGGTTTGGACATTGGTAGATCTATCTAATGGTAAGAGGGCCATTGGAACCAAATGGGTCTTTAGAAACAAGAAAGATAAGAGAGGAATTGTAGTTAGAAATAAGCATGACTGGTGGCACAAGGTTACACCCAGAAGAAGGAATTGTTATGAAGAGTTTTTTGCTCCTGTTGTAGGATAGAAGCATTAGGTTATTCTTTGGCCTATGATCATTTATGGGTTTTGTGTACCAGATGGATGTGAAGATTGCATTTTTATAAGTGTCTTTTTATATAGTACTATTGAAGAGGAGGTGTATGTGTGCCAACCTCCTAGTCTTGAAGATCCACAGTTTCCTGACAAAGTTTATAAGGTAGAAAAAGCTTTATATGGTCTCCATCAAGCTCCTAAAGCCTAATATGAGACTTTGTCTACCTACTTATTAGAAAATGGATTTAGAAGAGACACTATAGATAAGACTTTATTCATCAAGAAGGACAAAGGTGATATCCTGTTAGTGCAGGTGTATGTTGATGACATCATCTTTGGATCTACAAAGAAGTCTTTATGTGTTGAGTTTGAGCAGATGATGCATAAGAGATTCCAGATGAGTTCTATGGGGGAGCTCACTTTCTTCTTAGGGTTACAAGTAAAGCAGAAAGATGATGGAATCTTCATCAGCCAAGACAAGTATGTGGCTGATATATTGAAGAAGTTTGATTTTGTCACAATAAAGACAACAAGCACTCCAATTGAGACTAACAAGGCATTACTCAAGGATGAAGAAGCTGAGGATGTGGATGTTCATTTATATAGATCAATGATTGGATCATTGATGTACTTGATAGCTTCTAGGCCTGACATAATGTTTGTTGTTTGTGCTTGTGCAAGGTTCCAAGTTACTCCTAAAGTCTCACATCTTCATGTTGTGAAAAGGATCTTTAGATACTTGAAAGGTCAATCCAAATTGGGCCTTTGGTATCCTAGAGATTCACCATTTGACTTGGAAGCTTCTTCTGATAGTGATTATGCTGGAGCTAGCCTTGACAGGAAATCCACAACAGGAGGTTGTAGATTTCTTGGCAAAAGGTTAATTTTAGGCAATGTAAAAAAGCAAACTATAGTTGCCAACTCCACTACTGAAGTAGAGTATGTTGCTGCTGCAAATTGCAGTGGACAGGTGTTGTGGATCCAAAATCAGATGCTTGATTACGGGTTTAATTTTATGAACACCAAGATTTACATTGAGAATGAAAACACCATTTGTATTGTGAAGAATCCAGTGTTTCATTCTAAAACCAAGCACATTGAAATAAGGCACCATTTCATCAGAATGTGAAGAGGCTCATTCAAGTGATTAAGATACATACATATCACAATGTTGCAGATCTTCTCACAAAGGCATTTGATGTTAGCAGGTTTAACTTTCTGATTGCTAGCATTGGATTACTTAATCTCTGAAGTATTGTTTGAGGGGAGGATAATTAAATGAAAGGGAATGTATCATTAAGCAGAAGTGGGTAAAGGGTCAGGAAATCCCACTAAACCCTAACACACATCCACAACTGTATCACTATCTAATCTTGAAACATTCACTGTTCTACCATAATCTTAACCTAAAAAGACTCAAAAACCTAGGAAAGCCAAAAGGACCACTAAGATATCTCAGTCTAGTGGACATATTCACCTTGTTGCAGATGAGACTGTTGGAAACACGAAAAGTGTCGGTCACTTCCAAAGTTGTAACAAGTCTTAGCTCGTAGTTAGTATAAGGATTAGA
>BQNB010166127.1:0-10223 GCA_026074375.1 Tanacetum coccineum | reverse complement strand
TATTCAGGTTTCAACACTTTGTAAAATCTTGAGAAATAAGATCTTTATTTTATCGGTTTTAGTGGTTGATTCTTGACTTTACTTCTTCTTTGGAATTCACGCTCTTTCATCAACAATCAAGGACAACTCATAATCACTAATCGCTAAAACGATCATTCTATATCATTTCACGTCATTTTTTTAATGTCGACTTAACAAGACATTTATACTGTTGGTTCTGAAAACCGTCCACCTATGCTTAACAAAGACAACTATGTTCCATGGTCTTCTCGTCTTCTTCGTTATGCAAAGAGTAAACCAAATGGAAAGCTAATCTACAACTCCATTATGAATGGTCCATATGTTAGACGAATGATTCCTGAACCAGGTGATCCAGACCATGAAGCCCATGTTGCTGAAACCTTTCATAAGCAAACTAATGATGAACAAACTGAAAAAGAAGTAAAGCAAATGGAAGCTGATGATCAAGCCATTCAAATTATTCTAATGGGTCTTCCTGAAGATATCTATGCTGGTGTAAATAGTTATGAAACTGCACAAGAAATCTGGTTACGTGTTCAACAAATGATGAAAGATTTTGATATTGGGATTGATTGATTGATTGGTTAACCCTTTTTATATAAATAAATATATAATACTTATAAATATATAATGTGGATAATTATCAAGAAAATCAATGAAACAAGAAGTAATATAGAATATTCCCAGGTCGTTTATCCCCAACGAAGAGTGAATTGGAAAGTCGAGAGTTGGATTGACATTTGATGATTGAATAGAACAAGATTTGGATTGAATTTCTAAATCTACGGGAAAAATAAAGCAATCTACACTAAAAACGAGAAAATTACACAAATTATACTAAAAACAAAAACGGGAAGCTAAAACGACACACTAAAAACCCTAATTTTTCAAAAACTAACCTAAATTGATTTTTTCACTTTTAATGGACTTAAATTGACTAAAAAGGAAGTTTAAAGAAAACGGAGCTAAATTGAGCTAGAAAATACTAAAAATGAGCACGGGAACGAATCCCGCTCTTTAAAAAACGAAATTTTTTTGCAAAAAATTACCTACAAAAAGTTTTTCATATTTTTCCTCAGTGTACTAAGACAAAAGAAAATTTTCTAAAAAAGAAAAAATATTTTTTTGATTTTTAATTTAATATTTAATAATATACAAAACAGATTTAAAAGGAAAATAAATAATAAAAAATAGTACAAACAAGTTTGGAAAAATGTGACAAAATACAGAAAATTTGGATGCAGGCGTACTGTTCAATGAAAACTAAATGAGGGGCTATACATTAGGCATACTAATAAGCCGTAAGATGCGAAAACAGCATAATGTTCTAAATGAGGCTAGAAATGCCCTTAATACAATATAATTTGCGTGCAACTCACTACCGTTGAGCTATTGTAGCACAACGTAAGTTGAGTTGTTATAAAATGTTGGTGATGGGTTGAAAGGTCACGAAGTTCGAGTCTTGCTCACATTGGGGCCATTTTCCCCTAATCCCAACTTTTATTTCTCATTTTTACAACGTTTATGAAATAATATGAAAATAAGCAACTTAAAAAAAGAAAAAAATTAAATCACCAAATAAGCACGAAATATAAGCTAAATAAGACGGTGCTAAATTTACTACTAAGACGACAAAATCTTAACTGTTAAAGCCTGTTTAATTTCAAATAAGCTTATGTGAAAATGGGAATATAGCACATGACAAGTGGGATTGCACTAAACATAATAAGCAAACTAACAAACATAAGATAAAAAAGCAGAGTAAAATAAGATAGAACAAGCATCAAAGCAAGAAATGGGTAAAAACACCCAATATAATTTATACTAAAGAAGAATATAATGCTCAAATAAGCTAAAAACAAAACCAAATAAGCTAGAACAGGTCTGAGACAAAACTAACCTAAATAAGCTAATGCAGCAACAAATAAGTCTAAAAATCAAACAAAAGAGCCACAATAAGCAACTAAAAAAGAGAACTTACTTTAACTAAACCCAAGCTAAGCAAAACTGTGGGTGCTTAATGGCAAAATAACTATATAAAGGATAACTAGCTAAGCAAATGCAAAACGTAGACTGACGAATATAGCTATTATCAACAAATATAAGCACAAGAGCACAGATAAGTAAGCAAGATAAGCTCAAATAAGCTAAGGGGCAAAACTGCAGGCAAACAGTCAAAATGCACACTTTGAGCTTAAAAATAAGCCACCTAGAGGGGTTTTTGGCTTTCTGGCTTATAGGAGCTTAAAGAGTAGCTTATAGGCTTTCTAGAAAAGCAAAAAAAACTAAGGTTTTACTACAAATAAGCAAGAAAAAGGGGTGTCAACTTGGGCTTTTGCACCAGGGCACCTTGTTGACAGTTTTAAAGGGACAAAAAGTAAGCTTATAAATAAGCCACCAAATAAGCTTAAAATGAAAAGTTAGCTAAAAACAGATGGAGTGAAGCTCCTAATGAGCTTGTGCACACATTTTCATAAGCTACAAACAACTTTTACTATCTGGTATTTGGATATTAAAATTTGAACTTTTGACTAAAAAAATGACTCATGAAGAGTTGACAGTTTTGAGGAGAACAAGAACTAACCAAAAGGAAACTTATACCACTCAACTTTGACCCTCAAAACACACAAAAAACAATACTCTAAAACTGGTTTTAATAGCTTAATCAAATAAGCTCATAAAACTGTTTTTGGACTCACAGTTTTCAAAGACCACTTATAAAAACTCAAAAACAAACTTTTAGACTTAAACAACTCTAAAAACAGATTAAACATACTTAAAAACAGCTTGCAAAAGAAAGCCAAGTGACCCAAAGTATTTTTAAACCAATGTGACCCGTTTTGTACCCTTAACCCAAACACTCCCTTAACTTTCTAAAGTGCTTTTTAAAACTGACTTATAAAGATTTAAGGTAAAGCTTTTGAAGACAGATGATAACAAAGATTAGATAAGCAAAAATAAGCAAAAAGCAACAAGAATTAAGCAGTTAAATAAGCACTTAAGATAAGAGCAATATCAAAGGCAAATATGGCAGTCGAGAGCAAAAACTTAAACAAAGGATATCAAAACATTAAATAAAGTTAAATAAGCATTAAAAGACATGATTAAGCAGGAAAAATAAGAAAATAGACAAGAATATAAGCAATAAGCATATGAACAGTAGAAAAGCTAAAATGGAAAAAACAAGAAAAACTTACCAAACCCTTGCTCTAAACAGGGTTAAATAAAGAGTCTACAAGCTTTAACTTGTATAAAACAAGCTAGTGAGAGTCCATAAGCCCATCTTTTTTTGGCTTATCATCCAAATGTTAAGCTATGGTATTTTGAGGGTAATTTCTTTTATTAGATTTTCTTAACTGTTTATATTTCTAAGTAAAATTTTATAAAAGCATGTTATAAAGTGGTTTAAATGAGAGCTATAAGCGCTTAAAGTGAGCTTTTTAAAACATAAAATGGACTTAAAACTTGAAAAATAGAATTTTGAACCAAACTTTGAATTTCATTAATCTTAAAACCTTACAAAGTAAAATTACAATAAAACTGAATTAAAACTAAGGAAAACTAAAAATTATCTTAAGTTAAAAGCTAGCTGCCCAAATGGCTTACAAAAGTGCCTCTTATATAGAAAAACGATTCTAGGGTCTTGGCCTCTTTCTTTTTATCTTCTTCTTGGTTGTGTTTCTTTGCTGAGACAGAAACTAGGGTGTGTTTGTTGTGAGAGAATAAGCACAAATCAATCTTGGCCATCAAAGTTTCTTGGAGCCCAATCCGAATGATCTACACCCTTGATCTTTGTTGTCCAATGAGGTGAGGGAGGATTGCCATGGTGTCATTTGTCCCTTTGTGAGGTGTGGGTGAGTGGTATAATGGGTTTTTAGCTGGTTGTAAACAGTAATCGAGGAGGGGGGACAGGGAAGCGTGAATAGTGGAGGGGTTTGTTGGGCGGGAAATTTAGTTTTAGGTATAACAGGGTAAGGTTTGTGGATTTGGCACAAAAGGTCCCTGAGGGTGTTATTTGTAGTTGCAAATTTGGTCCTTGTGGTGTTTAACGAGAGTTAGGAGATAAGGCTTATAACACTTAACACCCGTTAAGTGTTATTTGGGCCATATGTCAAGGAATTGGGTCGTGTGTTTTTATATAAGGGCAATACAAAGAATGATAGGGTCCCTCGCATCTAAGTGTAGTTGCATCAAGAATAAAGAATTTGAAGTAGAAGAACACCATAGGAATTTACTGCTTTCTAAGAATAAGAAACATATGTCATCTGAATGTAATACCGTTAAGCTTGCTATTCGGAATGATAAATATGAAGTTATATGTGCTATGTGTAAGCAATGTTTAATTACTTCTAATCATGATGTCTGTGTGCTTAATTATGTGAATGACATGAATTCTCATGTGAATAACTTATATCATAATGTTTCAAAAACTACAAATCAAAAGAAACATAAGCCAACGGTCACGAAACCTAGGAAGGTAGGATCCAAAGAAAGAGTTTCTTCACCTAAGCTTAGGAAACCTAGCACTTACCTTAGGTGGTCACCTACTGGAAGAATGTTTGACCTTAAAGGAAAAATAGTTGCAACTAGTGAGTCTGAGTGTCAATCTGACAGCTTAAATGGTGATAATGCATGTACTTCTAACCCTCAAGAACCTACAATCAAACAGTTTCCAAATTCCACTTCTTTTCTTGGCAGGTTATCCAAATATGTTTATGGTGCGTCAACTCAGGTTGTTCCAAGCATATGACCGAAGAATCTAAAGCTTCTCTTCAATTTCATCTGGAAGTTTTTTGGAACGTTCGCTTTGGAATGATCATGTTTGCATGAAGTCGATTACACTTAGTTGTATGATTTCTTGAAATACAATCAGGCGGAGGTAAATGAACTAAGGGCAAGATGACTAGTAAGAGCACATGATCATTTGGCACTCATGGCAAACTCCAACAATTGTTACAACTATACAGTGTTTTCCCAAGATCAACCATTACCGGTTACCTACATGCAACAACCACAACCCAACAACAATTTTATCCCACAACCATCATTCAACACGAACTACATGCAACAACCAATGCCAAATCCCGAAGACATTACAGATCCCACAACTACAATAAACATGGCACTTGTTCTAATGACCAAGGCATTCAAACTAAACTACTCAACACCAACCAACAACAACCAAAGAATTTCATCAAACCTTTGTAATAGGCAGATTGCATAGCCGTGTATGAATTTGGGTCAAGATAGATAGATGCAGATGGTTAGAGGTAATGGTGGGAATCAGTTTAGACAATATGCTGGGCAGAATGTTAGGAATCAGAATGGGTATAATGCAGTATAGACTGTTAGGAATCAGGTTGTTCAGAATGCAGTTCAGAATCCAGGTATTCAGAATGTTAGAAATCAGAATAGGCTTAGTGTTGTTCTGGGGATTGCTAATCAGAATCTGAATCTAAATGGGAATGGTAATGTTATAGCAGCACGGGCTGAAGGTAATGGTAAAGGGAACAATGGAAACCAACTATGGTGTTACAATTGTAGAGGATTGGTTCATCTTGCTAGGAACTGCATAGTCATACCAAGAAAAAGGGATGCTGCTTATCTTCAAACACAGTTACTGATTACTTAAAAGGAAGAGGCAGGGATCCAACTCCAAGCTAAGGAATTTGCTTTCATGGATGCTGCAGGATATCTTGATAAGATTGAGGAAGTCAATGCAAACTGCATTTTGATGGCTAATTTGTAGCAAGCATCGACATCGGGTACTCAGATTGACAAAGCTCCCGTCTATGACTTAGATGGATCAGCTGAGGTACACGAATATGATAATTGTTATAATAATGAGATATTTAATATGTTTACTCAAGAGGAGCAGTATACTGAGCTACTCGAGCCCATTCCTGAACCACACTAAGTACAACAGAATAATAGTAATGTTATATTTGCAGTTTCTAGTGTAGAACAAAGTGGGGAATAGTAGAACAAAATCCTGCTACTGCTGAGGAAACACATGCTTTATATGATTCATTATATAATAATTTAGCCATTAAAGTTGAGAAAGTCAACACGGTCAATCGTAAAATGAAAGAAACAAATGCTGAATTGACCACTGAGCTTGCTAGATATAAAAATCAAGAAAAGTGTTTTGAAATCAATAAAGAAAAATATGACAAACTTGAAAGGTGTTATCAACCAACGACATCTACAACAATAGCAGACACCGCATCGACACTAACAAATTCATCCTCTTAAGCTACAAATAATCCGATCACTTCACAAGAAGTTGACTAGCTCGAACCACAACAACAACATGTTCAGCAACAAGAAAATCAAGCTCTACTCTAACCCAAAATAGTTGCTGATAATGTTCCGAATGCTATGCTAGATGGAAATACGTTTGTAAATCCTTTTGCTACACCATCTACAAGTGCTGCTGAATCATCATCTTCATAATATGTGGATCCATTAAACATGCATACGTTTTATCAACCTTACCCTCATGAATATTTATGGATTAAGGATCACCCTCTAGAACAAGTGATAGGAGAATCCTCACGACCAGTTTTAACAAAGGATCAACTCTGAACAAATGGTGACATGTGCATGTATGCATTAACTGTGAGCTCTATGGAACCAAGAAATGTTAAAGTGGCTATGACCGACCCTACATGGATCGATTCAATGCAAGAAGAGCTTCTTCAGTTCAAAAGGCTTGATGTATGGGTGTTAGTTCCTGCTCCAGATAACATAAACCTCTTACTTTGAAATGGCTATTCAAGAACAAGCACGATGAAGAGAACACTGTCATTAAAAACAAGACTTGTCTGGTTGTGAGAGGGTACCGCCAAGAGGAAGGAATAGATTTCGAAGAATCCTTTGCTCCGGTTGCTAGAATGGAAGCTATCAAGATATTTTTGGCATATGTTGCACACAAATCGTTCATCGTGTTTCAAATGGACGTGTAAATTACTTTCTTGCATGGTACGTTAAAAGAAGACGTGTACGTGTGTCAACCTAAAGGTTTCATCGATGCTGATCATCCAAGGCATGTCTACAAGCTAAAGAAGGCACTATATGGGTTAAAGCAATCACCAAGGGCATGGTACGACGAATTGTTAAAGTTTTTTCCTACATAATTCACTTCTTTAACACACCATTGATCACAATGTTGTTTATAAGACGCTTCAACGATGACATCTTAGTTGTACAGGTCTATGTAGATGATATAATCTTTGGTTCTACAAACCTAAATATACCCAATAATTTTTATAGACTATGAAAAGCTGCTCGAAATGTCAATGAGGGGGGAAATGACATTTTTCCTTGTTTAAACAAGTTGCCATCCCCCCGAGGCATCTTTAGAAACCAAGTCCAACTACGTGTAAAATCCTTAAAAAATTATTTAGGATGGAAACTTGTGACCCTATTAGTATACTAATGAAGATCAAAGATAAACTTGACCTAGATCAAAATAGGACTCTAGTCGATGCAACAAAATATCGAAGCATGATTGGTGCCCTAATGTATCTTACGTCAAGCAGATTGGACATTGTACATGCTACTTGTTTATGTGCTCGGTACCAGGCTAAGCCAACCGAGAAGCACCTCAAGGAGGTTAAAGGGATCTTTTACTATCTCTAGGGAACCATCAATATGGGTCTATAGTATACGAAGGGTTATGGTTTTGAACTAACTGGATTTTATATGTTGATTATGTAGGATGTCGAGACTCCTTCAAAATGGGACTCTAGTTGATGCAACGAAATATCAAAGCATGATTGGTGCCTTAATGTATCTTACATTAAGCAGACCAGACATTATGTGCTCGGTACCAGGCTAATCCAACCGAGAAGCACCTCAAAGAGGTTAAAAGGATCTTTTGCTATCTCCAGAGAACCGTTAATATGGGTCTCTAGTATTCGAAGGATTCTAGTTTTGAACTAACTGGATTTTCAGATGCTGATTATGCGGGATATCGAGACACCTTCAAGAGTACTTCTGGAGGAACTCAATTCTTAAGCGAAAAGTTGGTGAGCTGGTCCTCAAAAAGCAAGACTGTACGTCACTGTCAACCGTAGAAGCAGAATATGTGTCTCTATCAGCTTGCTTTGCCCAAGTCCTTTAGATGCGGACACAGCCAACGAATTATGGCTTTCACTTTACCAAGATTCCCATCTATTGTGATTCTAAGTCAGCCATAGCCATATCTTGCAACCTGGTCCAACACTCCAAAACAAAACGCATCGCAGTCCGCTACCATTTTTTCAAGGAGCACGTGGAAAAGGGTACGATTGAACTGTATTTTGTCAAGACTGATTACCAATTGGCCGACCTCTTTACCAAAGCCCTTCCAGTGGATAGGTTTAATTATTTGGTTCGTCGCCTTGGTATGCGCAGTTTGTCTCCACAGGAGCTTGAACGTCTTGCAAAATCACAGTAATTCTTTGTATATATTTATCAGAAAAGCAAAATATAAAAATATAAAACCTATAAAAGCAAAATACAAAATCAAAAAATTTCAAAAATACCAAAAATAATCTTCTCCGACATGTCTCTCGTAAATCGATAACATTTACGCACCTAGAAATGTTGATTAATATTAACACGGGTGTATAAATGAAGTTCGAGCGAGAGTTTCAAAAGTTTTCAAAACATGTCTCTTCAAATTTTCTCTACGACTTCTAAGTAAATGTCAGCTTAGGACTCGGTCTCTAAAGAAAGGAAAATGTTCATTTATGCACATTATTCCTAAAAAACGGGAAGTTCACATCTTCTCGGTTTTGAGCAAAGTCATATAAACATTCAAAGTTTTGAATGCTCTAGAGAAGCACTAAGGAAATGATACTTCATAAGATAAATTAAAAATCATTTTCCTGTTGAGCATAATTTTTCAAGATATTTTCAAAAAGAAATATTCAAATTCTTTCAAAATTATGTGCTCAACAAACTCCCACTCCAAATTTTCACTCTAATCTATTATTGAAGGGGAGTATAAATTTTGATATTAGTTCATCTGGCATGCTACATTGTTTTCCCCATGCTCGTTCTTTTTACAAGTGGATCAACGTACATTAACTTGTATTTTAATTCACTTGTTAAATCAAAAATTGTCACCACATATGCAATTTTTGAGGGGGAGAATAGTGATTAAAATGTGATCAATATTGCTTAATATGGATAAGATCTCTTGATTATAAGTGCGTTCTCGACCTCGCATGTGCAAAACTCTTTCATAATATGATGCATATGTGTAGGGGGGGCTTTTTGGTGATATAGAAAACTCTCAATGTGTAATAAATGATTTCTCGAACACGTTGATTGCTTTTTCAATAGTTTTATGGCTACTATGGAAATACCAAAGACCGACCAACAGTTGTTTCTTATTGTGTTATAAGGCGGTTAAGAATAGGTATTTTGTTCCATGATGTTAGGTCACATTTAATCTTGAATCAATCATATCGAACATGTATGCATAGAGAGAATTGTAGAGAAGGGCAAGTATTTGAAATTCAAATGATATAAAAGGGAGGGAAAAATGGAAGAGTTTGTTACAAGTGCATCACCCTCTAATGAAGATTAGAGGGGTATTTATAGGTGATGGAAGGAGGCTTCCCTTCCTTATTTTCCTAACTTGTCACATCTAGTCCCTAGACTTTGGTAATTATGCTATTTCATTCTTTTAGCATAATATACCTTATTACAAACTACTTTGACATTATCAAAAGAAACACTAATGACTTAAATAATACAAAATCACATAATCAACACTTTTAATGATCCTAACAATCTCCCCCTAAGGGTCGATTATTCAGGGCGTTCTCTTCTTGGTCCAAGTGGTCTTCCATTCACGAACATCTCCCATCTTCTCATCTGCCTTCGATGCTTCAATCTTTCTTCAATCTCTTCTTCAAACAACTTCTAACACTCTATTTAACGTTGCATCACAAAAATTATGGATCTTTGAATGTCTCATCACCCGTCTCTCTTTTTTGTTATTCTTGTAAATAATTCCATGCACATGCTCATAGATGATAGAGAACATTTCATGATCTTCAATTCCTGGAAAAGTCATTGTTGGTACAGTAAGATTAACCTTCTGTTGATAGCTTTCAATTCCAAGTTGGAAGTCACGCACTCTTTCCCATATCACTGTACTTCTAATGAATACCAATAAAGACCATAGCAATCCTGTATCTGCA